>JABJVR010001186.1:0-19637 GCA_025773905.1 Chitala chitala
GTGTGTGTGTGTGTGTGTGTGTGTGTGTGTGTGTGTGTGTGTGTGTGTGTGTGTGTGTGTGTGTGTGTGTCCTACGATGAGGTGGCACCCTGTCCAGGATGTTGCACTTTAGGTTGTCTGGGTTAGGCTTTATACCAAACGCTACCCTGCAAAAAGGATTGGAGACTGGATAATGTATGTATGCATGTATGAATGAATAATTGCATAATGCTCTGTCCATAGCCAACTATCTCTTGGAGATGAAATTAAATAACTTTTCGTGTGGTGAGCATTAGGCATGCTTGACCTGATTTATGTAGACCAATATGGATGTCATGGTGGGAATACTGAGAACTGGACATGGTAGCTGGAGTCAGGCCATTGTAAGAACTCCTGCTGATGGAAGGCTGGCAGTGCCAGGCTAGAAGTGCCTTAATGAGCTGTGGCCTGACCTGGTACACATATGAGCCTGCCTCACAGAGGCCTATCAAACTGCAAAACCCAAATTCTACGGACGTAAAAGCCCAGCCTGTCACTAACTACCGTCCGCATCCTGACCCTCCCCTCCATGATGCACTATCTCAGCCCTGGGTCCCTGCTGTTTGTCTCTCTCATTGATGAAACAGCTTTCAAAAATGCCTCATTAATCAAAAGACACATTTGCTCCATGCTGGGACCATGCAGAGTCCCCTTAAATATCTCACGATTGGCCTCCATTGCCTACACAGCAATGATTTATGTCACAAATAGTGAGGCAAGGCGAGGTCCAAGTGCAAGACAGAGGTTTATTACAAAGCAAAAACAAAGTACAAAGGAACACAGGTCATAAACCAGGCGTTAAGCTCACATAGACCATCTACACATTACATTACAATAACAGGCAAAGGGCTAACAGACACTGAGAGTTCAAATAAGAACAAAACAGGAAATAGAACACCACCAGAAATCACTAATAATGTTACCACAATGGCTCAGCAAAGACAGACAAGGACCTAGAGGACACCAGGAGGCATGACACGTCAGGACAATTTACCACCAAACCAAAAGCCATTTAGGCTGAAAAATACCCTGAATGCAGCGCAAGAAGGATGCGTCAGATTTAGCCATTGTCTTTTAGTCCATACATAATACAATGACTGAATTCAGACAAAAAATACACTATATTGCCAAAAATATTGGGACATCCCTCCAAATAATTGGATGCAGGTGTTCCAATCACCTCCATGGCCACAGGTGTATATAATCAAGCACTTAGGCATGTAGACTGCTTTTACAAACATTTGTGAAAGAATGGGTCCCTCTCTGGAGCCCAGTGAATTCAAGTGTTGTACTGTGATAGGTTGCCACCTGTGCAATAAGTCCATCCATGAAATTTCCTTGCTACTAAATATTCCATGGTCAACTGTTAGTGGTATTATAACAAAGTGGAAGCAACTGGGAACAACAGCAACTCAGCAATGAAGTGATAGGCCACATAAAATGACAGAGTGGGGTCAGCATATGTTGAAGCGCACAGTGCGCAGATGTCGCCAACTGTCTGCAGAGTCAATAGCTACAGATCTCCAAACTTCGTGTGGCCTTCAGATTAGCACAACAGTGCATAGACAGCTTCATGGAATGGGTTTCCATGGCCATGCAGCTACACCCAAGCCTTACATCACCAAGTGCAATGCAAAGTATCAGATGCAGTGGTGTAAAGCACGCCACCACTGGACTCTAGAGCAGTGGAGACGTGTTCTCTGGAGTTACGAATCATGCTTCTCTGTCTGGCAATCTGATGGACGTGTCTGAGTTTGTCGGTTGCCAGGAGAACGGTACTTGCCTGCATTGTGCTAAGTGTAAAGTTTGGTGAAGGGGGATTATGGTGTGGGGTTGTTCTTCAGGGGTTGGGTTTGGCACCTTAGTTCCAGTGAAGGGAACTCTTAAGGTGTCAGCATACCAAGACATTTTAGACAATTTCATGCTCCCAAGTTTGTGGGAACAGTTTGGGGATGGCCCCTTCCCATTCCAGCATGACTGAGCACCAGTGCACAGAGCAAGGTCCATAAAGACAAGGATGAGTGAGTTTGGGGTGGAGGAACTTGACTTGCCTGCACAGAGTCCTGACCTCAACCCGACAGAACACCTTTGGGATGAATTAGAGCAGAGAATGTGAGTCGGAGCTTCTCGTCCAACCTCACAAATGCGCTTCTGGAAGAATGGTCAAACACTCCCATAGACACACTCCTAAACCTTGTGGACAGCCTTCCCAAAAGAGTTGAAGCTGTTATAGCTGCAAAGGGTGGGCCAACTCAATATTGAACCCTACAGACTAAGACTGGAATGCCATTAAAGTTCATGTGCGTGTAAAGGCAGGCGTCCCAATACTTTTGGCAATAAAGTGTATGTCTAATGAAAGCAACTGCATACTGACCTTTGCTGAATGCTATCATTTAAGGCTTTTCTTCATAGACATAAAAAACGTAATACTTAGATTTCTGTTTCAATTAAAAAAAACATCAAATGCATTCCATGAAAATGTAGCAGGAAATATTGTGCAGGTTTATGCAGAAACTTGGCAGAGCTCCATTGGATGGCAGAGATTAATATTTACACTACAAAGAATGCTGCAAGTACTGTTCAGATTTTTTTTTCCTTTGTCATGAAGGACTTGCATTTTTCACTATATAAAAAAAATATATATATAAACTTCACCATCAAAAGCTAACAAAAGTGTTCAGTGGCCCAAAGAAGTGAAGCCACGCTGGATACGACATTGATGTAGGCTTTGATATCGCCGTCTTCCAGTGCTGGAGATCTTGCATTCCTTTTCATCAGCAGTGGACTGGCTGCCATTTTTGGGTGATGGAATATGGACGGTAGGCAATCTGTGAGCAGTGTGAGATCTGCAGCGCAGCTCGTGGCATGGTGCTCGAGTGTGAGTGTAATCACAAATCCAAAGGTAAATTCTTTAACGTGCCGCCATCAGCTAAGGAATGAAAATGGAAAGTGCAGCAAGAGCACAGTTTTTTTTTGGAAATTCTTTCTCCTTTTCTGCTGTCACTTTTTATTTATGCTTTAGGTACTGACAGAGTTCTGCACAGGTGGGCTTATAAAATGGACTCGCTGAAGTGCAGGGCATCTAAGATTTATCCAGGTCAGATCCATATCCTTTCCAAGCTGTTTATAGGATGAAAAGCTAGAGTAGTGATTACAAAACTGGACTTTTAACCAAAAAGCCTCTGGATCAAGCCTCTTACCTGGGCTAAGGTTGCTTTAATGAGATGCCGTAAACTGCACATAGTTGAAACAGGAAGCTAAACAAATCTGTTTCAATGAAAATGCCTAGATATTATAAAAGGTACAACCAAAACCACATTACTGTAGAATTCCTACCTCATTCATCCCTTATTCCTTTCAGGCAGAGCACAGACAAACTGCTGTGGGTCATTATGAACATGTAGAAACCCCCGTGTGAATCTCATTTCTGCTAAGGTTCGGCCTGCTGTTTGAAAACACTCCAGTCCTCTGTCCTGTACAGCTTTTTTGCCAGTCTTTTTCCTCAGAAAAAAACAATATGTCCATGACCTGTCACAAGATGTTTTTACAGGAACTGTGCATACAGCCATATACACACAACTGTTTTGCCTTTTTGATTACTCTGAAATGTCATGAGCATATGTGGGGAGAACAGCATCATACTGAATTAGCTGAATTTCCAGGGAAAACATCTGTGTCAGCCATGCAGTGATTTAATTGCATTTATATTTATTCATTTGGCAGATGCTTTTATCCAAAGCAACTTATATTTCACATATGTGTTACATTGAGCATCTTGCTCAAGGACACACCTGGTGGCTAGGCTGGGATTTGAACTGGGAAACTTCTGTATATCAGCTTGATGTTCTACCTGTTGAGCCACCAGGCTGCATTGAATTGTAGTTGTTGAACAGAACAAGGACATTTTTATCGCAACAAATCCAAATATACTCAGGCAACACTGGTTCAAACATGCGGACCTGTTTATGTCAGAGGATGTTGGAGCATCTGGTCTACGCTATAGCATTAACTCAGCAACGGCAGCTTTTACAGCCCGACAGTGACACAATCACACAGTGTGGAAAATGCAGGTGCTGTTTTCATCTCTCCCTCCATTTGAAATCTGATTCAGGCAGCAGATGAAGTGCATTTCATGAGGGAGACATTTGATAAATTATAACTCACTCAAACCTTCAGTTCTGAGACACAAATTTGTTTACTGCACTTTTTAGGCACGTGCTAGACATGGTACTTCAGCGTTATAAAGTGGGTGAAGGCTTCCTCTGAAATAGAGGCAAGTGGACTGGGTTCTATCCACACTGCGGCTGCAGAGGGTATTAAGATGGGTGGTGGGTGGGGTCGGCAAGTTGGGTTTGTGGGCGCCCCAGGTGGGAGAACTCCGCCTCCACACCGACAACTGTGAAAGCAGAACAAAGCAGTGTGGTAGAGTGGAGCGCTGACTTAACAGGTGTTGTCACTGAGGCAGTGATACTCAACCCACTTGGTGTCTCCTGAATTCCATTACCCCAAGGATAGAGCCCTTGAAATGTAAATAACATTAGTGGTGTGTTCCGGAATGCATAGAGAAAACTTACCTTCTCACAGTTGATTATATTATTGTGTAATTAAGCCAAATGACTTCCAGCAGCATCTTCTAATGCAGAGGGAACTTGTTGAAGTAATGCTATAAAACTAGTAAAAGTTATTTCATTTTTGTTAATGTCACTGAAACAAAAGATTATCTCAGCACCTAAATGGGGAGGAGTTACAGTGCAGAATTTTTGCCTATGAGCCAAAAGGGAATGCTGTCATAGGTCTTGAGGAAGGGGTTCAATACAAAATCTAAGAACAATTAGTTTTTTTGGTTTACATAATAGTTGTCATGTATAAGTTTCCCATTTTTCTAGTTTTCTTTATGTTATGCAGGGTTCATGAGTTAAAGATAGTTAACATGAACTGTAATGTTTAATTTTGATCTATGATTTTAAATTCCCTAGTATCAAATTTGTGCCCAGGGAAATTGGTTACTGGATATAGTATACTGTATATCATTTTGGCTGAATAAGGCCAACTTGTACTGAGGAAAGAAAGTGTGTGTGTGTGTGTGTGTGTGTGTGAGAGAGAGAGATTTCTTGCCGTACACTATACAGTTAAATAGCAAAACTAGAATAGTAAAAATTAAACTTACACAGTCCGTTACTGCTCTATGAGGTATTTGTCAAATCTTTGGATGAGCGTTACTCAGCATGCTAACAATCCTGTATTTTGTCTTTTATCTTAGGTTCTGATCCATGCCCTTGCCCAGCCCATGCCCTCCTGGTGATTTTTCTCCTGTGTTAGTCTTGCTTCAGATGGCTTTTTTGGATTTCCACCTTTTTGCCTGGCTTTTTGACTTTGTTTTTGGATATCAAATATTTGCACTTATGGAATAAGTAATGGAATAAACACTGCTCCACCACTGTATCTCTTCATTGCTGTGGTATCTCTGCACAGTAAAGCCGCTGCCTCTCTTCTCCACTATGACACGGGTTAATTTGTGAGTTCTACGTGTGCATGTGATTATTTCTTACCTGGCCTAAAGACATTCAGTTGAGGTGACATGATGACCCTAAATGATCCCCCAATGTGTGACTGTCCCCTTTTGAGCTGCATTGCAGAGCCACCCAGTTTAAACTATGGCTTTTCTTATTGTGTGAAAAAAATAGTAAAGAGTAATTGCCACCCCCAATAATATATATATAGCATGTCAATAGGGTTAATATGTCGTATAGGGTGTCATACAGGGTGTACGCTACCTTATCTTTTCAATGGTAAGATCCAAATCACCTGTCACTGTAACAAGGGTAAGTGGTTAGAAAATGAATGAATAAAAATACTACAATATTAAACCTCTCATTGTCTGAAATTGCTATATAATCTTCCTTAAGTGCACCTTCTATTGTCAACATGTTCTTTCCATTGATGAATTAAAGTGTTGTCTCAATATGTCAGTTAAAATCTGTATTTATATGTCTTGCCCTGACCCTTTGCCGGTTATTGTTTGATGTAGGTTTGTAGAGTGTTGGATGTTGCTTATAGCGTGGAGTGTTGATTCTTGTGTAATGGAACTAAAGTGTTCCGTTTATAGTGAGTATGGTGTACTTTGTTGTAGTGAACCCTTGTAGTCCCAAGCCTTGTTATGCCTTTTGATATCCCTTGTCCTTTGCCTTGTCTTGAATAAACCTCCCTCTCAGCATTTGGATCTCACCTCAGCCTGCCAGTTCCTTACATTATACTCATATAGACATACTGTGTATGCCTAGGGTTTAATATAGCCATTTTTCCATTCATCAAAACGCTAACATGTCATCTTCTCCACAAACAATATGCTAAGTTTTAAGTATGATTTAAACAAGAAATATTTTTGAAATTGCTTTCTCATCAGAAGGGGTTTCTAGGTGCAGCTGTGTCTCTGCAGTGCATTCAGGATACTTTTCCCATTCAGTGACCAGATGTCAGAGCACTTAATGTGGTCATGAAACCTTTTGCTAGCTTGTCTTTTTTCTAACTTTTTGGTTTTCATTTTTTTTCTTGTCTGTACTGTATTATGATTTTCCTTCAGCTTTGTGAGGAATGAATGAATAATGCTGTTATATTTAGTTGAACTCAAAGGAGGCAGGGCTTCGGTGAAAAGCTGGAGATCGACCCAAGGAAAATCTTGGTGCAGTGCATTGACTTTTCCCATCAAAAGGTTATTAAATATAAAAGCCATTCTTTCTTGTTGAATCACGCAAAGCATATTTAAAGGGAACCGGATGGCATTTCACGCTTGGGTTATGGTCGTTTTTCCAACTGTTACGTTTTCCACACAAGAATGCAACCAAGAGTACACCTTTTATTGCTATTTTGTTTTATATGAAAAATAATAGTGACAGAGTTCACCAGTATGAATAGATGTTGAGAGATATTTTGTCATTGTTTCATTACTTTTTTTGTTCGTAGATCATATGCCAAAACTTTGAACTATTTTCCTTTTATTTTGTTACTTTTCTCATGACTTTACATAATTCATGTCCTCCATCCACTCAGTCTGATTCTGAACCTCTCTGTCGGCCATCTGTAATAGGTTCTATGTTACACTCCAGTAATATTATACTTGAACAAGCACTGTCAATTGTAGCAGTATAAGTTATAAAGAGAATAATTAACTAATACGCATTATGTTGTACAATATTGGAGCTCCTCCTCAAATAGAAAAATGGATTCAAGATTTAAGACTTGAAACAATGTTTTTGTTGTTTTAATTTCATGACTGAACCATGAACAGCTGCATTTTCACACACCTGTATAAACACATAGGGAAAGCTGACTGCATGGGTATTATATTTATTACCTTTGTTGAAAAAGAGGTCTGAAAAGCCATGTCTGGCATGTCATCATTTGCTTTAATTATACAAATGTTAGGTGTTCACTGTAAGTATGGTACTCATTCTAAATGCCAGGGGTCAACACAATCAGCAATTAACTGATTGCAAATGGAAGCATTTTTGACTGCAGGTTAACAATGCAATTCATGTCCTTTTAAGCAGAAAACTATTTTCCAGTTCTGTTATTTGAACTTTGCTTTATTCTGCTAATTGCCCCTTCATATGTGATCTAATGTTTTATACAATAGTTATATTTAAAGGACACTGTGACAAGGTGCAGTAACTCACTAATGAATAAACCTATGTTTTGAAAAGAGCACTATTTTCAAAGTCTACTTGCTATGCTTTGTGCGATGATGATTTCTTGCATATTTTATGGAGCAAATTTAAATATCTTACTTTTTCAGGTTATAACATATATGATAACACCATTAGCTCTACAGGAGTGGGGTTTGAACCCACACAACGTGTCCACTGGCTCTTAAGTCCAATGCCTTAACCACTCGGCCATCCTGGTAAAGAGCCATGAAAACAGCCACAATTACCAGAATATAGCACATCTGCTGTGGCAAATATTTAATGTCTAACAAATGAGTAGGGACACTTTCAGCACTTTTTCCACACATTTATACCAGTTACATTCTGCAGCAAAATGCTGCTGCTATGTCTTTCTGCAGTAATTAATTAATAAAGGATGTGAGACCTGCATTTCAATTATCCTGAAATATTCTTTAAAAACATGTTTTGCACAGAAAGCTAATTATGATTCAGGGTGTAAAAAATACTGGTAATCTTATGGTAAACTTTATCCAAATCGTTCTCATTTTTATCCTGTATAAAAGTAAAAAATAGCCTTATTGGAGCAGCTATGCCATCTAATTTTATCTTTGTATGTATAATATTTATAGTTGCATCTTTTGTGTAATATCGTCACCCACTGGCAGCTGTGTACATGTTTATAGTTTACACGTATCTAGTCACCATGTCGCTTCATCCATTTTCCATAATCATGCATGTAGTTAGGCTGCATTGATGCATTCAAACATGCATGCTCTTTACCATTATGAATATATATATATATATATATATATATATATATATCATTATATAAACTGTCACCTAAATACAAGTAATAATGTCCTGTACAGTTGTGTGGGAGTTTTCGTAAGCAGAGTGTGGTCAGTGACAGTGTTGTTCAACTGATTTACGGTAGTTGCCGGTAGTTTTACATTGTTTTAACTTTTTTGAAACTTAGGTCCCAGTTGTTATTTGTCAAGTAACACTACAACTGGCACAATGAAGAGGTACAGACATTTTTAGCTGAGAAAGTACCTGCAAACTCTCAAATAAAAAGGTGTTTTGGGACATTCTGCAAATTTGGCAGACATAACTAAACAACGCAAATCTGTTTCATGACATGTACGTAATACTGAAATACATTTTCATATGCAATCATGTCACTCTGTTTTTACGTGTCTTTTTATTTACATGGCCCAAGTTCAGCAATGCCTTTCTCTGAGCAGTACTTGCTAAGTGTGGACACAACAGGGGCAGGGCTACCATTTTTCAGCCCCAACCCGGCTATAATAGCCTATAGCTAGAGAAACCATAGTGATGAGCGTTAAGGCTCAGTAGCTTTAACGCTCATCACTGAGCAGGTGTGGTTCTTAACTCCTTATGGAAAACATACCACACCATAAATGGCCATTTATGAAACTGATGTGTTGAACTGATTGCTAAGACATTGACTGCATGAAAGTTTTTAATGCTTAACTGCACCAGATGCTTTAAGGTAAGACTGAGCGATTACAGCAGAGAGTTCAGAATAATTGGCTGCTGTGAAATTTATAACAGTGTTGCATTTCACACTGTGCAAAGGTGAAACAAGTCAAGCTTAATAAACAGTCTGTTTTGTTTGTTATTCTGTGAAAAAATCTATTATTGATTTATTTTTACACATTTATTTTTTACATGAATAGGTTAATCCATTAAATATAGCAGTGTATTTTTATCTAGAATAAATATGCATACACATACATGCATGAATTTTGCAAATACTTACCCTGGACAGGGTTGTTGGGGGGCCTGTTCTGGACAGTACAGATAATAGAAATACTATGCATACAGTAGATCAATAGTTTAAAAATTTTTTAAAGAACCATTTGGTTTGGTTTGTCTCTTGTGTTAACCTGTTCATTAATTCTGGTTTATGATGCTTGTCTTGTTTCTTGATGTGTGTGACTGTTATGTTTAAGGTAATTTTTTCCAGGTCCTGTTCCACATGTGTTAAGTGTGACATTAAGATTAGATAATACTTCTAATGAAATGGGGCTTCTTAAGCGTTTGTGGAGCACTTGATGTTTGTGTACACTGAAATCAGTAAACCAAAAATATAAAAACAACTTTACAACCCTAACAAAAAACATTTTCATGATTTTTTAGACTTAAATTTGTAGATTTGTGTACATATATTTTCCTTCACTAATGAGCACATCTAATTATTACTGTCTGTCATTCAACACAAGACTGTAGGTTTTTAAACCTAACATCCTTACAGTATAAATTTATCATAACTGAAAGCCTTCATGGAGTAATACAATGAATTCAGGTCAGACGATAAAAAAACGAGAGTAAAAGTGAAAACATAACAAGCAGAAGTAGTTTGGGGAAAGTCAAAAGTGTCATAGCTGACACTCTGTGGCTCTCGAGTGAACACACACACACACACACACACAGGAAAAGAATGCTTTTGTATTCATGCATTATTTCTGTATATAAATACAAGTCCAACTTAATGACACAGAAACATTAACGTGACTCAGTAAGCACTTTCATTAACCTCCACCTTTCAAGTGATTACTGAAATGCTGTCCATAATTCATTCACAAAAGAGCCTATTCACAACATCCAATGCACTCTGACCACACAGGACATCGAAAAGGTAGGATGTTTCATTTAATGCTCATTGAAAAATTCCTGGGATGTAATAAATGTTGTCTTTGTGAAACTATAATCTCATAGAAGTGTGCCCTGCCTTGCGTTCCGTGTACCCTGTTTTTCTCTTCAGGTAACCCTATTTTGAATAAGGCGTTTGGAAAAAAAACAAAGAACAACGCCTGTAGTGAAATCACAATTTTTTTAATTCATTACTGCAGGGGTGTCCAGACTGCATATTTTGACTGACACTAGAAACTGTAACGTGATTTACTATGTAAATTGCTGCTGAAGTAAAGAAACAAGGAGCAAAGAGTCATAAGAGCCCCCTGCCATTGAGGAGCAAACTGCATGCTCCTTCATTATTCAAAATGCAAAGGAGGACAAAAATGGATTATTTACAGTATACACTTCAATTAGCAGTGTGCACTTTGGCACGACCGGTGCCCTAAACAATACATTGATGGAGCTAACTACTTACTTAAGTCATTTACAAGAGTACGCCTTGGGGTGAATTTAGAATAATAATTAAGTACGTTACATTCATATTCATTGCAGGTTTGGTGAGGAAATGCATTTAACTGATAAACTTTAGAGGCCAACGTGATCTGATTAAAATTACCAAAAAAAAAAAAAAAGTACAATGCAAAGGAATTTACCTGGGCTCTAGTGTAAGAGGCCCAGAGTAGCAGTAAATATGAAAAATGAGCATTTGCTGGAGATGTCATTAAGATTTACAGCGCAAAGTTGGAGCACAAAGCATGGCTGCCTCGCTGCCTGCATCAGGACTGGGCGACACAGAGAACAAGCAAATGACAGAGGGCGGAGCTCCAAGTAGGTCACGGCTATTTCTGGTCTCTTGCCATATGCTCGGTGCCATTCTCAAACCTGTTTGCAGAACTCGTGGCGGAGTATCAGCGCATCGTTCCTGCATTACAGCTGGCTATGCGATTAAACAGATCTCCCTCGGGCCTTGGGGTGCCGCCCCGGGTGCGCTGTCCAGTGACCCGAAATGCTGGGCTAAGCACAGCCAATCCGGAACGGGAGAGAAAGCTTTTCGCCTTCTGTGTGGTTCCTCAGGATGCCACACACTGTTGTGGTTGTCCACCAGCTCCGGTATTTTGAAAAAACCACTGACAGCATTAGAGATGTTAGCACAGTAAATGTGTTTTACAGCTCGCCCAGGTTAGTGTTTAATCTGCGCCCCTACTGTGGATTGAGCACCGTGCACATGGCTAGTGCTTTTTTTTGTATCTGAATGACTAACACTTCAAAGGAGAAGAAAATTACCTTATTCAAATCTGTTCTTCTCCTAGCACCTTGGTTTTGACGGACAACCAAAAATACATTGACACAAAAGCCCTTTCAACCCCTCTGTACAGCTGCCACTTCATGCACGGTGTAACGCTTGTGAGGTGGAGATTGCGTGTTCAACAACATGTTTGCATTGTTGTCAGACGGAGGGTATGTGTGCTGCAGTTCTCGCAGAAATCCGTAGCCTGGAACAATAATACATTACGCAGCAAACTTGATGCAAAACAGTATAGCTTAATCACAGGACTTCACAGAAGATGTATGAAATACCTGTGTAATACCCATACAAGAACCTTGTTGTGTTCATCCCACAGGAAAAATGCTGCCTGCGTGTGCATAACCACTTTGTGTTAATGTGTGAATGTGCTGTGCACAAACAAGTCAAATGCATTATTATGATACAATATGTAAAGAGACGGCCTTGTTTCTATTGCTATGCTAACAGTAGGGGCTATTGTTCTACTCAAGGTTTTAGCTTAGGGGAGCTCTCGTACTGCAGGGAGTATTATCAGCATTTTAATTGCACTCATTTACATTATTGCTGTCTTTGGAAACATTACATGTGGTTTGAGTAAATAGAAATTATTTTATGTCCACTCATAATTATATGCTTGAATTCCCTAAGATTTTCTATTATGTTGGAGAGAATTGGAGAGCAAAGGTGTCATATTTACTCTGCTGTGATTTGAAGTGTGGTGCCTGGTGATGGTGGCTAAAATTATCAAGCATCTTTTAAAGCAGCAGAGTGATTTTGCTTACAGAGTGCATGGAAATCCACAGGAAGAACAAGAGAACTGCTCTGTTAATACTGACGACACCATTAGATCAGTTTCAGAACATGAAGTCATTATTTATTACAGAACTCATAGAGATATAGTCCTGTGGAGAAACAACTCTTTCAGGCCGATAAGGCATAAAGCCTCATTAAAAACCGCTCATAAAATCTAAATTTTAATCAAATTTAGAAATTTTATATAAAACCTGTAATATATCCCTATTCAGATATATTCTTATAATGGCCAATGTAACTTAATCAAAGTTTCGCACTCATATTTTCATAAGACATTGTTATACACAGACTGATGACAAGCCTGCTACATCTTTTTGTCTTCCGTTAACATGGGGCACTGGCATTAATCGGCGCCGAAATGAAGAGCGAAGGGAGAGATTACGTTTTCTGATGTTTTGGCCCAAATGACACTAAAACGATGACATACTTACAAAATCCATTAGCTACTCACAGTATGCGATGAAGAAGACCCGTGGACTCCTAAAGGGACATTTGTCAGAGTTGCCAGATCCTGACCATGGGTAATGAAATCATTTTGTTCTTATGTTTCAACATCTGGTGAGAGTAATGTTCCCAGCCAGAACACAAAGAAAAGAAAAAAAAACAATCTTATTCCATCTTTCAACCAGGGAGATAGTACTCTCTGATAAGATGGATAAGAATTTCTTTCAGGAAGAAATTTGTTTCCGTCCAAAACTTTGATAGAATTTTGAAGGCACAACTGTGATCTTGCGGTTGTGTTCTTTGATTATTGAGACATTATCGTCTGATCATACTGTAAAATACGTGTAATTTTAAAAAGACGATCTGTTTATTTGAAAGGAAAATTAAGACTGTAACAATTAAACAAAAGACACGCTTGCTGAGAAGCATACAGACAGTTTTTTAGACACGTATTAAAGACATATGCAAATCTGTATTTATGCAAGAAATTTCCCACATGCGAAAATTTGCGCATAGAGCTTTTACAAAATGAGCGCAAATTTTGAGTCAGCGCACGCGCTAGCCAGTGCACCGTAGAAAGGGGAGCAGTTGCCACTTTTGTGTTACTGTGCGTCTCAGACTGTCAGTTATTGAGATACAGGGGGGAAATTCCGACATACGCAAAAACCAAACTAAGCAATTGGTCACGGAATGCATTAATTACATGTCTGGAACCGCCAATATAAACTACGCACTGTCCTTTTCAGGAAAGTACAGATGTAAACATATTACAATTGTAATAACAGTGATTAATTGCAGCACTTAATAGAAACATTGGTAACAATAAGAATTATATCCATTTAGAGTTTTGTTTTATGGATCTGATTCAGTGCTGATTCTATAATTACAATAACACTTCTCAAAACAATAACTTTGTACTTATGTGTATGATCTTCATCAGTGAACACTTCCACAATTTTCAGTTGCCGTTTTCTTTCCCAAGGCTGACATTTGTAACCCAGCTAGGCGAAAGCAATGTCCTAAGGTACGCATTTGAAAAGGAGAGCAGTATGCAGCCTTTGAAATCCTGACATACTTAGTTTAAGTAACGACCCTATTTTCAATGAGTCTGTTATCTGACTGATCAATGGAAGTGCAGTTTTTTTTGAGTTTGAGCGATGCTATCTAGTGAGAGGGGAAGACCAAGGAAACTGTCCCAGCATGGCTTAGGTAAGACTACATCTCAAATGGCTGGGGGCTGGTTGTGACGACAGAGGGCCAGTTGGCTGTGTTACTTTGGCAACGATTGACAACTGATAATAGAACATAGCTGGACACAATACTGAAAGACTCAGTGACATAGTAACTTAACTAATTTGCTTCATAATAAACACAAAACTACAAAAACACAATTACTGTGCTAATGACCTTAAAAAAGACAAATTTATTGTAGAGGAATCTTAACAACTGGTGCACTTTACTGCTCTAATTGCTTTTTTCGCACTTCGTGAAGGAGTGTCATGGTTCACAGTTGTACCTTAACACTCACAAACCCTTTTGTACACTCAATGTAACCTCTGTGTCACATGACCATGTAGTGTTCTATGCTGTGTTAAAGTCACAAAAGGTACTGCTACCATTAGTCAAACCGACTAGTATATTTTATGTTCATACAATCAATACAGCAAAGCCATCTTTGCTCTCAAGGTTTTAAAACATGCTAATGTCACATTTTTAGACCTTTAACATGTAAAATCAGAGCCAGCCCTGGGCATAAGTTGTATAGGCAAATGCTAGAGGCACCATCCATCTATAGGGGTGCCACTGGCCACCGAATGAGGGAAGAAGAAAAATTGTAGGCAACATCTTAGCTAAAATCTTGCCTAGAGCACTGACCAATTTGGCACTTTCTAAAATGTTTGTTTTTAACTATTTTCAGCCTTCAATTCAGAAAGAATTTATGACAGTAAATAAAATTAAGGTCACAAACTGGTTCTGAGATTATTCTATTTACATACTCTGACTGGACTCTAGCAATCCATAAACTGTAACTGACACTTCCTGTGCATTTTAAAAAGTGTTACCACATGCATTCAATATCCAATGTTTGATAAAATTATGTGAAACTGTTGTCACAGAAATGTTCAAATAAATGAGAAAAATGTGAGAGAAATGTTAATCACAGTCCTTATACAAAAATTTTGGCGATAAACCTGGTGGTGTATTTTAGTTGATATTACACATAGTGCATTTCTGACTTAAAATTAATTTTAAAATTTTGCAAAGGTAGTGGGTATGGTTAAATACAAAATATAGACAGAAGCTTTAACTTATTGGCTTCTACGTTTGCACTAAACATACAGAATTTATAACTGTCTATGTGTCAGTTTAAAAAAACAGTTTAAAGGTATACTAAGATGTTAAGCACAAAACCATAGCAAAAATTTGACTTGAAAATATCCTTACCTGAAAAGAAATCTTACTAAACTAGGGATTAACAAATTTCAAATTTTTTTCACAAAGGAGCCATCTAAGTAAAAATATCGTCATTACAATTATATGTATCTGAAAAAATTCATTCGACAATTAAAAATTATCTTAAGCCCCGTTTAAGGATCTGGTTATGTTGTATTTCATTTTATTCTGTAATTGTTTTCCGCTTGTGATGATGTACACAGAGACATTCTTAAACCTTATAAAGCTTTTTAACATTAACGTAGTCTTTACCATATGGAATTAAGATCAGAGAACAGCAGTCATGTTTTGTAGCTATTAGGGTGACAAAGGTTCATTTTGCGGACTCCTTCTCTGTAGCTCCAGTGTACTGTAGGCTCCAGTGTACTGTAGGCTACATGTCAGAAGTATTTATAGTGTGGGGATTCATAAAGGTGGAGTTTTTCTATGTAACAGAATTAACATAATTCTTTTCACAATATGATGGGCTTTATGTCCACATATTCGCTGCAGAGATTTCAGCTGCAGCTCAATGCACAAAGCAGATCAGCACCTTCAAAGGAATACCACACGATGTTCTGTAAAGATATCTCTGGTGAGCGACACAATGAAAGATCTCTGGAATGCCATTCTGAATTGAATTCCATTGTACACCGTGACACGTTAATGGAAACCATCTCCATCCCATAACACACCCCTTATCCATCAGTATTCTTTACTTATCGTCCGTTTTCAATACGTTAACGTGCTGCGCTCTCCACACGTACAATGTCCACACTGTAGGTTAAATTTCACTAAAGTATATCCAATAGAGGACATTTTGTCACAGTGACACATTAACAACAAAAGAACTTCACACACATGAAAGTGATTCAAGAGACATTTTCGATACTTTTCCAATGCCCAGACTCACTCATTTGGGAATAATTAGTCATGCTGTCTGTGCAATGTTTAGATATTTTACATATTTTTCATTACTGTTGTTTGTGGAAAACAGCCTAAAAATACAAACAAATGCCATAACAAAGGGAATATTAAAAGGAAACCTACAAACCTGTTTGTACATGGACATTAAAGGATGTTGCTGCCTGTTATTATTCTGACTATGAATATTTATTTGGTTAGAGTGCTTTGTGTCCAGAATGACGCATTATTCTGAGAGTTTGCCATGTTCTTGCATCTGGACACTTGCTAAGAAAGTTTGTGATGATTTTCTTAAGAACTTAAGAACAGCACATCCCTGATGTCACATGACCAGTTTTCTTTTTTAATTTGCAGCCTGCATGACAGATTTTTTAGGGATAAAGTGTGTTTTTGTCATAGAGCATAGAACAGCACCAAAATGAGAGCCAGTAAGTCAGTTACTTTGAGTGGAAAGTAGATGCATGTAATTCCTATTTGCTTCAAAGCTTTTAATATATATTTGCGCTTCAGTGAAAATGATGATGAAAATTGTACATTATAGCCTAATCACACAGGATAGGCTCAGAAGCCTTATATCACCAAAGTATGAATTGCATATTCTCAAAGAACGAGATAAATTTTATGCGAAAAGAAATGGCAGCCTTCACCGTGCTGTTAAAATGCATTTCTTGGATACTCTTAAATCAGCTGAAGTGTGGAAAGATTGGAGAGTTGTAGGTAGACAGGATGTCATTAATTAAAATGATTGTAAAGCTCTCACTTAAGTTCACAGTGGCTGAGATAATTTATGGTAACAGTGCCATCTGAAGATGGTTCTTACAGGATAAGATCATGTCAGCAGCTATGGTGCTTTAACTCCAAAAATAACATGATGCATTAAAGATTCAAGCAATTATGGCCACAGAGTCAATTAAGCACAGCTTCTTAATGAGTAAAGAGATAGAATTTAAAAAAAGATTGAAGGGAATAACAGACTTGTTTTGGTCATCTGCACAAGCACAAGTTATTTTACATCTCAAACTGAAGATGATCCCCACATCCCACAGGCCCACTTCAGCATGCCAACCTAATGTGCTGACGGAGGCCTTATAGGCTGATATAGCAGAGAAAAAACTCATTATGTAACTGTTAAGATCCTTCAAAATTCGTAAAGACAAGTGATATACCTCTCCTTAAAATATAAATGATGTGCCATGACATTCTGGTTTGTTATGGTATTTTTAACTACTGAGTGCTGGCTTTTGACTATTTTCATATAACGAGACAGTAATCCATTGGCCTTGTGTGATGTCAGGGGAGATGTTCTTCCTTGCTCTTTGAAGTATCATTACACTGATTGTGCGATCATATTTTGCAATCTTCAGAATCATGTGACTTCTACTGAAAATGCATCCATCCATCATTCCATTTTGCACACAGTTTATCCTGTGTGGAGTCATGAGGGGCCTGGATCTTAGGGCAGAACTACTGAAAATGTCCTTCCTAAAGCCGTAGTGGGGAAAAACTTGAACTACACATTAAACGCGAGCTTCACGCGTGAAATGTTACACTTCACAGGACATCAAAATTGCACTGTACATTTTCTTAAGAAAAAAATATATGTACAAGTTTGTACATAAATATTTTAAAAGAATATGCACAACGTAATGATGCGAAGCTTTTAACTGTGAGAAATAGTACGGCCAGAAGAATGCCTATGGGCAACAGAACTTCCACTGACACCAAAGAAGAAAAACAACAGTTCCTGACACTGCAGTCTGGCAACATCTTCTGTAGGATTACTTTCATGGGGAAGCAAGACCCTTTTTATATTAAGGCCCTGTCATATCACTGTCAAGGGTCAGAAATGAAGTTATGCTGATGCTGCTGTTATGGACCTGGGGAGTAGTAAGGCGTGCCCTCAATCCCTGAGATGTATGTACTACAGAGAATACAGATGACCGACTATCCTAAAACCACTCCAAAAGGCAGAACTAATCCCATCCAATGAACTGTGCAATGAATATCCAGTTTCCTAAAACCTTTGAGTAGTAAAACTGCATGATGAAACTTTCATTTGGAGATATTTTTTTACAAAACAACCTCACTGAATTTCTGCAAAACAAGTAAAAATTTGAATAAAATCCGGTATACCGCACAAAGTTATGTTAACTAATGAAGGTGACATTTATAATGAATGTAAATGCTATGTTACCAGCATCCTGTACATGAAAGCTTTATGATGCTACTGAAATGCTAGTGCTTTGCTTATGTTTATCATCTGCCTTCTTATTAACCAGTGTAATGAGATGAAATATTCATCTGCTCTCCTTTGTCCTTCTGCAATCTATGGCTGAACCATTAAATGTGCATTAGAAAAGGCTGGAGGCATATCATGCCCATTTCCAGTCTTTTAAGGAACCGAATAGCATGCATTAGGTTTGTTCAAAAACTATAGACTTACAACACAAAAATTCTTCTAAGATTTCAAAGCACTCTACTTTAATTGGTCCATTCATAATATGGCTGTCCCGTAAGAGAACACGATCTCCCAGCAATTCTATTTTAGGGTCATATTGGTGGAAAATTGGGGAGACAAATAGTGACAAGAGAAGAGTGCTCAACATTCTGGCCAGATATTCTAATGATGCCCTGGGCATGGAGATTTTTTCTTTTAAAGGCTCACTTTACATTATAGGATTATACATATTATCTTGAATAAATCTTTGTTACATCATGTGTACACTGCATGACTGTCATGCATGCCAGTTCTAAAAGATCTGGATGTTGGACTAGAGATAACAACTGGAGAGTTTCTTATTGTAATTACTTATTCATTATTTGTCTCAATATGTTAATCTAATCAAGGGTCATGAGGAACATGGTCCCTGATCCAGGAATCACATGATGTTTGGACTGTAGATCCTGTACAGGACTTCAGTCATACTGCAGACTCTACGGGCACACATGCATTCACATTACTCAGACTACTCGTGGACATTTAAAATAATGAATTATGACTTGACATCACTTGTGTCATAAATAAGCCTGCTGGTGGTGACATAGGCAAGACCTGGAACATTTAAAGCTAAAACTTTTGGAATTACAAACACACAGACTATCCCTTCATGCCAGCAGGGATAACTTTCCTGTCCTAGCTGATTCGCTGTTGTAAGCATTACAATGTTTACTGTGAATGCATCACTGATACGATTTATTTGTTTTTATTTGTATTCATTTAATGGCTGATTTTCTTAACCTGCTAGATGTTATGTTACTGTTGTTTTCAGCATGTGACAAACAAAAAATCTCTTTAAACACAGATATGGGAGGGGTGGGTGATCCATCCATCCATCCATTATCTTAACCGCTTATTCCTGGTGAGGGTCGCGGGGAAACCTGGAGCCCATCCCAGA
>JABJVR010001187.1:0-19637 GCA_025773905.1 Chitala chitala
AGCTCCAACTCGAGGGCCCCCCCGTTTTGACCTACAGCTCGCCTACTTGACACGTGTCACACGAAGCACTGTGAAACGGCAGCATGATTCAGTGGCGATCTTAACAACACGTATTTGCATATTTTGACTGCGATTAAACTGCCTCAGCCCGGATGAATGTGAAATACGCCTTCGCGGCCATTTTGCTCTGTTCTTTGCAATTAAGAAAAGAGATAGATACGCACTGTAATAAGATTAGACAGGCACGGTAGCCGAAGTCTTTTTGTAAAGACCTTCGATTAACAACAAAGGATGGCAGATTTTCAGCAGACACGCTTCCCATTCCAGTGAGGAAACCACAAGAATCCAAAATCCCACCAGAAATACAAGCAAGGATACATTAGCAGTGTAGCCCTCCCCCACACACACACACACACACTTAATTATTACATTTTTTCATACAATTTTTTCCAATCTAGGCTATTCCTCAAGTGGTCCTGGCACACTAGATTTTACTTTAATTTAGGCCTGCCCTGGCTTTGCTTCCGTCTTCCCACTGCAAGTGAAAAAAAAAAACACCTACAAGAAGCGCTTTGCCATTAACACACTGTATTAATCAAAGCTGGAGACCCAGGAGAAAGACCGCTGCCTTTCACTGATTCGCTACATTCCCTTTAACACCTTCTTATCCAAGCCTGCAAAACCATTCGCTACATTTTCTTCCCTGTCTTTAAAGTGCATGAAACACAACGGCCCTAACGAGAGGATGCATAAACGATAAAAGTAATGAAGATGTTTACGTTTATAGTGTTAGTCAAGGCAAATATACTAAGGTAAACATTTAAAGTCATTAAAAAATTATACTGTACTGGTTCAGTGTTATCTCATAATGACCCTAATATCTTAAGTACTAAAACACCCCTTTTTTTATGAATTAATGGCTTCAGTAAGACCCCCAAGTGAGAAGTGACCAGAGCACAGCCACCACTAGGTACATGTGACAGTATGGAGACTGAGATGCAGGAAAGCCCTTAGCAGACAGAGCAGAGAAGCTTATACAGGAAGAAACAGGAGATCCACAGATGTGCTACAGGCCTAAATTAATAAAAAAAATAAATATACATACAGGTCATCGTACACTGCAACCAGAGAACCATCAGAACAAAAGCAGGAAAGCACAAGAACAACAAGTTGTCATGGTTACAGGGGGCCCAGGTTAACTACGTCAAGAGGAAAGTAAAGAAGCATGCTTGAAGGTGAAAAGAGCCAGTACTTCAGCTAATTAATTCAGACCAGTCCCATCTCTTCACCTCTAATGTGCATTTATGGTGCTTAAAAAGAGATTTTTTTAAACACAAGCTGCATGCTAGTAACACATTATCTATGGATATAAATGTTATAAAAAATATCAGGTTTTTTTTAATACGAACAGATTAATTTTAGTTTAAAAACCATATTTCTGGACTACGCTAGACATTTTGTTTAAATAAAAGAGCATCAGTTACCCCCCCTCCCCCATCCTGGGTCACATGGGTAATCCTGCCTGTCTGTGTACACACCATTTCTGGGCAAAGCTGCAGCGTCAGCAGATGGACTCGGACATGTAATCCAATTCCTTCTAAAGGCATCCAGCCTTCAGCCAAAAAGGGTTAATGAACTTCTCGGGTGTGGAGAAAATAAACTCCGGGAAGTGAATGTTATGTTGCTGTCCCTGCCTCCCAGAGGTGACCTTGTAGGTCAGGTGCTATCATTCTCTGCACTTCCTCTTACTCTGTCCCACTATCTTTCTCCATCTGTCAGCAGAAAAATCACCTGGACGTGATGAAACGGCCGCTCGCTCTCTCAGGGGCACGAGGCACATGCTGTCGAGTCAAAGCGCTGTCATATATCTGCATGACGGTGGTTTATCCTCCATCGGCATGAAACACTGGTTGAGAAAATCTCTGTCAGTGTCAGGGGTGGCCTTGAGCAAGATGCTCAGAAAAAAAAGAAGAAAAGAAAAGCTCTAGCTCACCACTTGTGGCTGCCCTCTGCTTACCCCAGGGAGGGTTGTTAAATGCAAAGAACAAATTCCTTGTATATGACAAACATACTTGACCATAAACCTGGATCCCTTTCCCCTTTCATGGAGGGGGCACATGCTCAATGGTCTTTTAAAATACAATAGCTAATTGCTAACAAATTGCAGCAGCAAACTCTTCTGTTGAACACAAGAAATGCATTTATTGATATCAGTCTGAACAATATCGAATGAGCAAATTTTGTAATGCAAACAAGCTCATCCAGAGATTGCCTGTCAGCAGGGGGTTCTTGTCTCGTCTTCCCATCGTCCAAAGCATCTGCGGGTTTACTGGTTTTCTGGTTTTCTTCCATCACAACCGCCTTAACTTGAACCTTTCTCTGTTCACAAAAGGCTACATGATGCTCTTTATCGATACATATTGGTTCATACATTTTCCCATTTAATCACAAAAGGTTTGAAATTAATAATGCATGCATATTCGTGTGTGCAAAAACATCACAGACAAAGGGCAGCAGCAGTCAACAAAACATGGAACATTTGATTTGGTTACGTGACTTCAGTTTTCATGTAACACATCCTTAAAGACTGTCATGAAAACGAACAGCAGGAGACCCTTATGTTAGTTTCCTGTGTATCATGAGGATTCTGTCCATTGTAATTTTCACCACAAACATACCGACACACACACAAATGAATCCTCTTGGCTGGTAGCTCTGCGTGGACTTTGGCTACATAGGTTTGATTCCTCACAGGATCACTGTTACATTAGACACACTGGCTAGTGGAACTCTATGTAATCTACGTATGTGTGTTGTATTACATGCTATGGAAGTCACATCCACATTCAGTGATAACTGGTAATTAAATGAACATTCATTAACTACCAGGAGTTTTATATCTTCTAAGTTTCTCTTTGGATTCCATAAGTTCTCTGTCTGTCCTTTTGTTTGCCCTCTGCATTCATTTTCCTTCTTCATAATGGTTTAATCAAGTTGCATTGTAGGTTTCCTCAGTGTTGACTCGGTTGCTAATGTTGTGGACAGAGTTATCGTTCTCTAAATAGCACAAGCAAATGCCCCCCCCACCACCACACATACATTACTGTCTTGTTAGATGCTAATTTGGATGCTTACTCTCCATGACAGATTTTGTATTTCCACTACTTAGTGCATTCAGCCTCACTTAATGTCCGACTGCTGTGTCTCAGTAATGTTTAATGCCTGGAAGAATCTAATTTCCAGCACTGAACCCACTTCCTTATCCGACAACCTCTTACTTCAACGAGGCTCCGATAGCGCAACAAACACATCAGTGTAACGCTGACACTGTAGTACATAGTGACAGGGTATGTATTTTAAATGGGAAGTACACAGAGGGTCTCAAGAAACTTCCTGTAATTTTTAGAACACAGAAAAACAATCCCTGCAAACAGCCTCGATGTCTCCAAACGTCGTGGAGACGTGTAAAACAAAACTGTACATGAGATCAGACCTGAAAGTTGAGTTGTATCCTGCTACCCTCCTGGACACGTATCTCTCCTACGTTGTCACATGGCCGTGACTCTACATATGTTCTGTTTTGCGTTCTTACTCCTGTAAAATGCCTTGGGCCAACTGAGTTGGAGCCATTATGTAAAGATAAATACGACTGAACGGACTGGTGCTTGTGGTGACCTCATAAAGACAATGGAAATTAATGTATGCCTTAATTATTCAACTGATTAGTCAGTTATGTGCTAGAGAATTTGGACAACTCTCTCAGAGGACTCCAGGGCTTTGGATTAGGATGAAAAAGTATCATTGATTTGTGTTGTTTTTCATTGCCTTAGCATTTTATATGGAAGACAATAGCTGTTACTACAGTCTTTAAATTTGTGCAGCTATAAAAACACTATTAATACTTTTGGTCTGAAAGCAGTAATGGTTCTCAGGTGCAGTGGGATTTCCATGGTTATTTCCAACAGATGGTTTGCTTGCTGTGCTGATGAATGAATCTATATCTCAGGGGTCACAAAATAATCTGCTCGAAACTATAAAACTGGCTTCACGGTTTTGTATTAGTGCGGCAAGCCTCCTTAAGTCATATTTTTCATTATTTGTCTCTGCAAAAAAAAAGGAAAAAAAGTGTGAATTGTTACCTGAGAAATCGGTTCATCCATTCAGACATGAGTTTTGTCTTTTAGCTTGAGCGATCCTTCACTGCATCCCATGAACACCTGTCAGGTTTAACTGATGTCTGCGAGTTCTTGTCCCCGATACTCACAGAAAGCCACCGTTCCGCTTTTAGATGGAGACCGAGCACCTTAGACTTACTTGAGGAGCCTTCCCCGGGGACGGTGGAGCTGAGGGCTCCTACCTATAAAGCTGTCTGAGAGTGACGAGGGACAGGTGACAAGGACAGAGGGGCTTCTCTTCATTTCCCGTGTGTCATGTGTGAGTTGTGAGTCGGTGAGGAGACTGAGGGAGATCACAGAGGGAACAAGCTTCAGGAACAGACCGTACTGACTGACACGTCTGAATTCAAGGTGTAACAGAAATGGGATGCAGTCTTTGTTCACTTTTGGGGTTTTTTATGCTGTTGTACAAGAGGCAGAGTAAACAAGGAGCAGACAGCAGGAATTGACATGTGAAAGTAGGTGATATATGAAGAACATGTTTTTAAATTTGTGTACTGCATTGTGTATTGAATGTTGTCTTTTTAAGAGCTCGTATATTTTTACATTGAGAACAAGTTGATTTCAGCCCATTTTTTAAATAAATGTAAAATAGCAAACCCTCTGGACAATACTGGAGAAAACAAAAAAATATCCAAGCTCAGATTTGCTTTCCATTAAATAATTGGTTGTGTAGAACAAACAACTGTGAACAGGAGCTGTAGTTTGTTGTTGTCTTTACTGCACACAGGAACTGCGGCAGTGAAGGTCTATGTGCAGATATGTTAGAGGGTTTATTTAATAGACATGCAAAACCATCGAGAAACAAAACCAAAAACAACAGTAAGATGAATAAACCAGCAGTACAGAAGTGCAACTCAGGAAGACACGAGGGAAAAACGTAAACGTAAGAAAGGGACGTGAACCTAGGACAGGAAGAACCAACAGAAAGAGCAAACAGCACCGACATAAATACCAGGCAAGAGTAAAAGTGTGAACACCATACCTCAGTAGTGAAGATGAGAAAACAGAACGCAAGTGTACACACTGACAAAGACAAACTATTCCAGTCCATTCTCTATACTGCTTGGCCACTTGGTCAAGAGAAGCCTGGAGTCCATCTCAGTAGGCACAGGGCAGGGGACACCCAGGGCAGGGTGCCAACCCACCACAGGGCACGCACACACACTATGGGCAATTTGGAGACACCAATCAACCTAACCTGCTTGTCTTTGGACTGTGGGAGGAAACCGGAGAACCCGGAGAAGACCCACCAAGCACGGAGAGAACATGCATACTCCACGCACACAGGCTCAAGGTGGGACCTGAGCCCTAGGCCTGGAGGTGCGAGGTTATGGAGACAAGCTAGGAAACAAGAAGACAAAGGCAGGAGAGCGAGAGGGTGTGGCCACACAGTAAGCACATCTCAGTCCAACCATCCCTCTGACTAAATGCATTTGTCATTCTCTATAGCTGTGTATTCCTTTATGGGCACCACAGAAAATGTTGTTGACCTCAGGATATTCAAAACATTGTGTCAATAAAAGTGAAATTTCTTGCGATATTCTGGTGTTCCTCAAGGACACGTGGAAAGCACAGTTTTTCTTCTGAAACGAAACAGGAGTAATGAGCATTTTCAGTCACAAATAACCTGAAACTGGGCTCATGCATTCACATCTGACAAGCATAAACAACAGTGTACTTCCACATAGCTGAGGGCAACGGTGTGAGCCTTAGCCAATAATGTCAGGGAGCCCTTTGGCAGGGCGCCAGCAGCCTCGTGCTGCCCAAGACCATATCAGCAGTAAGGAATGGAGCACAAAGCCTGAAGGTGGATTTCAGCATCTCTTGATGAATACAGATTGCAGAGGTCTACTATCAAAACTTTGGGGTCCCTCAATTACAGAATGCTATTAAGGTCTTGAAGTACAGAATGCTATTAAGGTTTTGAATTACAGAATGTTGTTAAGGTCTTGAGGAAAACATGGGGCAAAAAAATTCACCATCCTCTCACAAAAGTAACACACTGTAATTCAACAGTAAATAGAGGCAACACAGAGAGCTTGAAAAATGATACAAATTTTAAGGCATTTTTGATGCTTTCACAATATAAGAAACGAGAGACAAACCAATAAACCTGAAACCGTAAGTGCTGGCCGCTAAGCACGGTGTTACATGATATCCTACATGTTGTCCCAGATTCTCTGTACAAACACCAACAGAGGCATCATTTTTGCTTCTTATTTAAGCAGTAAATAGTTTTTGTGTAGCCCTGAAATTTTTGTGACAGCTGACGATTTTGTTGCTTTTTGGGTCTTGAGCGGAACGTTCATGTTAACTTTAATCATTTAACATCATTTATCGTTGTACCTGACTGTACTGTGGAGAGCCTATTTCAGGCATGCTTTACACAGAGCAGTAACAAGCGGCGAGCTGTCAAGTAAAACTTACCGTTTCTTGTAGAATCAACCGAAATGTTACACAAAAGCTGTGGTTGTACGTGTTGTTGCAGAGAGACCTGCACTTAATCTGCAGTTCTTCTCCTATCGTTGCCAAAGGTGTAAGTGACAGATGCCCCATTGTTTCAGTTTGAGTGTAAAAATGCTTAGATGAGATTTTCCTGTTTCTACTATGTGGTGTTGTGCTCTAATGCACATCAAAATGTGAATATATTTGGTTAAATAAACAGAAGCTGAACTGCAGAGCTGAACCAAATTTGCTTTTTAACTTTATTAAAGTTTTAAATCAGTTTTTATTATTTAAGCTTGATTTTTTTGACAGAGGGTCTTCATTATTTTTCAGCATCATCATTGTTGTCCTTCTGTTGAATCAAAGACAGTTAAGTTCATGCATAAATCACCCCAGCAGGTGAAAATTAGCCAAACACAACAAGAGTCAGAACTGTATTAAAGGCTGTAACAGCGATGAGCTGAAACCACAGCAGTTAGACAAAGTATGACAAAGTTACCAACCAAATGAGTTCAAGGGTTGGCTGCTGAACCTCTGCAGCTTATGCACAAAACAAAAACTCATATTTTAAAATTCCACTCAGGTTTCAGGGATCAAAATGGAGGTAACTGACTTCTCTTAATTTTCTAAATTTACCATAAAGATTTGCATTTCTTCAGTATGTTTTTTTTTTTTTTTAAGAATCCAAACTTGCCAGTAAAGTTAAAATATTAATTTGTCTTTAGGCATGGGCAACACCAAACAAGACAGAAGTTTGCTGTTTTGATGGACCAGTGGTTCCCAAAAGCTATATTAATAATTAAATTCATATGCATGACAGAAACCACAAACATTTAACATTATGTAACCATCTATGCTCCTCAGGATCCGTGTGGCTAAAACCACAACCACCTCCAAAATAAAACTGCCAGTAAGCCTGAAATTGCTTAATAATCAAAAATCACTGAGAAACATCCTCTTTATATGAAAGCCTTCGGAAACAAAGCAATATTTTGTTTTCTTTTTTTCTCAAAATACTGTTTAAGGCAGAGAGCAGACTTTTATTTACTCTCAATAAAATTGAAGTAAAAAGTCTCAACAAAGAAATGCCAGAAAAATTGAACTAAATAAAACTACATTTTTAACATTGTACAGTATGTGTGTGTAGGACAACACACATCAACAGGGTTAAACACTCCAGTACTTCTCTTATCTTCTGTAACAAAACGGGTGAAAAGCTCTGTGACACATTTCATATTCAAAACTTAAAAATGTACTTTGAATCCAGGCTGAATAAACTTGTGACAGATAAACATGTGAGTGCGTGTGAACGTCCTGCAATGTACTGGAATCTCACCCATCCACTCTTAATGCTGCTGTACCCAATACAAATTCCTGGAGCGTTTCTCTTACTTGCACGATGTTATTTGCTGATATCTAAACCTAAACCACATTTAGATTTAACAGTAGAACATGTTGGGAAATAAAATTAAAATTAAATCCGCAATTCCATATTCATAGCGTTTTGAATATGAGCTTTGTGAGAGAGCAGAATATGTACTCACTGACAGCAGAGAGGTGTAATGCGGGAAGGGCACGAAGTCACAACAAAATAAAGGAGAACATCGACGCACACCAAACATGGCATGTACTAGCAAACAGTGTGAGGCTGGGCCTGAGATCAGAGGTGCATGGAGATGCATTAAAATGCCAGAGAAAATTAAAGGAGAACAAGGGAACACGTCTAATAAGTGAAGCCACTTGCCTACCTCTGTCCCTCGCTCAGGTGACTGCCCCTGCTCTCTATTCTGCATGCAGAGGATGGAACAGAAAACAATTGGCATCTCTGTGAAAATGTATCTATTTGTTTTTGTACATCGAATGCGTTTAGAACATTCTGGGGATTTCATTCCAGTGGCATTGTGTTTGATGTTATGGATCAGTTGTCATGAGCTTTTTCGACTGAAATTGCTTCACGATTGATTTGTTTTGGGTTTTGTTTTTGTCACAAGGACACTTGACATACCACATTCTTGTTCTTCACCGCCTAAGACACCCAATGCCGTGCCCATTCAATTACTGTACTTACTGCTGAAGGTACAGACAAAAGAAACCAAGATCGTCTCAGGTTCTGTTGACCATGGCAGGTCGTGGCCAATTAATGGCCAATTAATGGCCAGTTAATGTACCTCTCTGACAGGGACGGTAACAAACCAAAAAGATGAATGTCCACATCGAGAAGGCGGGTACAACATATTACACGGTCACACTCGAGGGAAATCTCAGAAGCAAACGTGGAGAGCATTATTGTAAGCGTGATGTTTCCTGGGTGATGAATGGTCTTTCCTGGCGGCTGATTTAATTAAGCTCCTAATCGAATCTCGATGGCTGCCCTTTCCATTCCCTCATTGATGTCGTTTTGAGCGCGTAATGTGTAATGTGTCAAAAACACACTCGTGAAAGCTCTGTAGCAGGGCTTACGTGGACAGAATGACCTAAACTGTTTAGCCTATGAAGTGGATACACACTGATTAATACTACTTTTTAATTTAGCAACTGACTACATTTTAATTTTTTAAATGCCTTAATGATTATCAAGAGTTTTCTAACATCTGCCACAAATACATAGAGGTATATTAAAAATATGCTGGCAATTAGGGTTAAACAGATCAGGGAAAAAGGTCAATCAATCAAATTTATATTGGGCTCATATCAATACTGTTTATGCTTAATTATCTGTCAGTTGCTGGGGACTTGGGGTCAAACCCTTTTCATCCTTAATCACATGATTTACTTTAGCCCTATATGAATATGCATAGTTTCTTTTCATTTCTACAAAAGGTAATGTAATACTTTCAAATATTTGTATGATGAAATGAAAGCAAACTGAGTCATGACTAAATGTATACTCGGCAATGTGGAAGAATGTGTGTAGAAGTTCTGTAAGCTGAGGTAACTGATGAATACAGAATCTGTCTATTTAAAATGTCTTAATGAAATGCTATTTGTCTATGAAGATTCTCAGTCGTTCAGGTGAGGTTATCTGTAAGTTTAGTCATGTCAACTAGACTTCTTTCTCGTTTACGCGGAAACGTTTCACCTTTTACCAAAAGGCTTCTTCCAGACTGAAGAAGCCTTTTGGTAAAAGGTGAAACGTTTCTGCGTAAACGAGAAAGAAGTCCAGTTGACATGACTAAACTTCAAGAAATGCTATTTGGTTTATAATACGGAGCTCTGCCGTTAAATAAATAGTGCGTGTCCGGTAAAGAGAATTACAGTCTCTGTGTACGTTCGCTGTCAATTCATGCAGTCTACTTTGACGGTGGTCAGAACCGCCTCACTGATCCCTCTCTGGTGCCACTCACAAACAAGTGTGAGCACACTAACGCACGCACGCAGGAAAAAACGTGCACGCACAGCTTCAGGTTTTACAAGTCAGGGTAGCGCAGATGATCCAATAGACTGTCAGCATGAGAAATGTGATGTTTTGAGATATTGGTGTCTAGAGGCTATAGCCAAAGTAATAAGGTTTCAAGTGCTAAAAGTCTATTGGCTTTTTCGCTTGCAGCAACATCCACCGGAGCAATTAACCTTCAAGTCACAAAGTAAGTAGCACGTCTTATAACTTTTTATTTTCCCAGTTGCCTTACAGCCTGACCGTTGACCACTATCAGAAATTACAAAAAAACCATGTGTTGTGTGAATTCTGTTGTGCTTGTAGGTGGACAATACATTACATGGATCAGTTATTGAAATAACATTTTACAATGGAAGCCCTTAAATGGTGGAATCAGCAGTTCACATTCTAAATGACTTGACATATTAAAAAAATAAGAATGCAGCATCGTCATTAAATTTCTATAAATTTTGCTTAATGATTTTACTGTGATTGACAAGTTTTGCAATTTTATGCATATCCCTTAGCACTGTGTCGAAATTTGTGTTCATATCAGCATCAGTAGCTGGGGGAAAGTTAGTTTTTTTTTTTTTTTTTACTGATTCTGCACCACTGGGTCTGTCTCTCCTCTCTGTGTGTGCTGTAGACACACCAGGGTAAAACAACTCGGCCACCGTTGCAAACCAGTGCGACAAAATGAAGGCGTTGCAGGCTCACGCGCGTGGGCTGATGCCATCCTTGTAAATTCACAGCAAGCCCCCCCCCCCACATTTTGTTTGTTGCTGTTTTTTCACATGTGCCTGCTGACATTATGAATGAATATGAAGTCCATCCATGTTGCAGGAGTGGGTGGAGGTCTCTGCAGGCTGACAGAATGCCTTGGATGGAGTCCACATACCATAGTGTCCACAGATGAACTCTGGCAGCACCTGCGGTGGTCTGTTTGGCATGACCAAAGCATGGCACATCACGGAACTTGACCTAACAGTGAACAATGAGAATGTTAATACACACAGTCGCTGGTTTTCAGCGCCTTTGGCAACAGTAATTACAAGGCCTTGTGTTGTACAAGGCAACCATTGTTATTTTTGTTAATAGACTGAAGTTTTTTTTTTTTTCCAGATGTCCCTTATTACTGTTTAACATGAAAATAAGGGTCACTTGAGTAAAAACAGTCTGACAGGGAGAGGGAAGCGGATGCAGTTTTTTTCTTCCATGTGCACTGGTTATAAAATTTAATTTCTAATCTCAGTCATTTCCCATATTGATTTCTTCTGCCCCCCTCCCCCCCAGCTGCTGTCGCCAGTGGATCCCCTCCCAGATTCTGCACATCATTTTTCAATCTGCCACCCCTCCTTCTCCTAAACAAGCAACAGGCCCTTTGACTAGGAAATCGGTGGGGGGTGAAATTGGGGGAAGGATTGCCATGGTGCCGTCAGTTCATATTGTGCTCAGTCTAAACGAGAAGGAAGAAGAGAGAAAGAAGGAGAAACATGTGGGGTGAGGGGGGTGGGATGCCAAGGAAGTTGATTTTAGGACACAGAAGAGTGAGGTGCTCATCAATTGATCTTTCTGTACCATTCCCCAGGACGCTTGAGGTTGGATTGGCTGCTTTCTTGAAGTGAGCCGACCAGTGGGGTCATTGCCAGGTTATGAAAACTAAACTGATGGTGTGAAAGAAAATGTAATCCAAAATTCACAATGCCACAGTAGACGGAATTTACCATGCAAGTTTATGCCAGCTTTGCCAAGGCTGTGGCTAATCACTTAAACCCTCACACAACACACAGCACAAAGCAAAAAATAAAATAAATTAAATAAGCACCCTTCATTAACCTTACTACAACCTCCCCTAAAGTTTTATTTTGCAGCCTTACCAGCAATATTAATATATTGACTATGTATTTAACTTTATATATGTATACTTATTGTTTTTTTCCAGTTACTTTCTAAGCACCTTATTTAATCTTTAAAGCTCCATTAAAATTATTCCTGTATGAATAAGTAATAAGCTGTGTCAAATGTAAAATAGTGGGTTTTGTAAGTGTGGTGAGTAATGAATAATACAATCGGGTAGACATGAGAGTGTTACAGTCATTTTAAGCCTGTTGTTTATTCATTTTTATTGCTAAGTTTTCAGAACAGCAAAAACAGAAAAGGGCTAATTTAACTCTGGAAGCACCACAACTGTCATTTCTTTAATCTTCTAACTGAAAGCAGAAAGTTAAGACAAGCATTCCACTGTTGTACATAGTTCAGCGTCACAATTTAAATATGTAGAACTCCAGTGAGATGAGAAAATTATGTATTTCAATGCTAAATGAGGGAGATTGCGTCCCTTGTGATATGTCAGTTAGGCAGCTTTCAAACACAACCTTGCAGACTTTTACTCTCTCAGGTTCAACGCCGTTGCCATGGATTCACATACTGCAGCTGGGGACGGGTGACTTTATTGGAAACCTGAGAGCAGGTTTGTTACATGGCATGATGCCCAACAAGGGAAAAATATAGCAGCGGCAGTTTGGCATTCTGTTAATGGGGCCTGTCAGTTAATATTGTCTCATGGCAACAAGCCCCTCCCATTCAGTCATTTGTATTTACATATCCAAGAGCCAGCATTTATTTTGAAGAGACAGCTTTTTTTAACCATAGCTTACTTAGAGCTGAACTAGAGAAAGACCAAAGCATTTCTCCTCAATGCTGCATTTACGTTATTGTGTTAATAATGCATTAGCATAGTGCCTATTTGAATGGACTGGGTGACAGGACAGGTTTTTAGTGAGATTTTGCATTCTTTTTTAATAATTTTTTTATGATACTACATTGTTTTTACTCACATTTTTGCCTGCTTTGTTTTTCTACTGCATGCTTTAAAGGGTGCATGTGCAAAAGTTCAGCTTGGGGCTCTGAAATGGTTTTGTTCTGGTTCCCCTTACCACGCCTAACACCAGCTTCTCCAGGACTTTTACAATAATCACCAATTTCCAGAGAAGTTTCATTTATTTAACCTCCATTTCTACATCTTTTTCATTTTCCCATTTTTAAAACAAACGTTTATCTCTTACAACATAGGTGGATCTAGGGGCAGGGGGGCCACAGGGGCATTGGCCTCTTTAGTGCCCACCTTGTGTCAGTCAGTGGTCATATCAGAAAAAAATTACATATCAAAGTAAGACATATGATGGCCCCTCTGTGTTAAATATGGCCCCTTTGTGGTCACCTCCTCCATTTTTAATAACGCTAGAACCACCCTTGTGTTACACTGTGTTTAAATGATTAAGTGATTTGATTTGATTTTGGTTTAAATGTTTTAAAAGGCACATAAATGAGAATACTACATTTTATCCATTCTTAATGTTTTTTTCTTAATTTTGAAATGGATGCAGGTTAATTTTAAGACCTAAATGAAAAAAACACACAACAAAAGTGTATAATAAAATATTCCCTGTCATAAGAGAGCCGATTATCGTCTCTGCTTCCCCCCCGGGTGTAATGCTCACTGCACAGTTCTGCATTTAGAGGATTTAAAGCAGAGTAATTGATTTGTGTGTCCCAGGTGTAGGAGTGCCGAAGTGCTGCTAGGGGAACTTTGGAATGATCTTAAATGGGGTGTTTGGTTGTGACTTGGGCGCCATCCCGCCAAATGTCCTTGGATGACAGCTGATGGACTAAAGTGGCCTGGGAGAATATTGTCATGTGATCGCCTATGCAAATGCCCTCGCAATTACTTCTCATATACCAGCAGAGGATAATGACCTGGATGCCATAAAAAAGAAAATTACAGTGCAGTAGAACAGTTTAAAGCCTTGGGCATCTTGAGGCAGGAGAACATGACTGGTAATAAGTAAAAACACATATATTTAAAGGTCATAACAGTGTCCCTACATAATAATGTGTACACCTTACCACATGAAGCACACTACCATCCCTACGGAGGATTTTGTAAAGGTGAAGACCAGCATGATTTCTTTTTATTTGTGTGTGTGTGTGTGTGTGTGTGTGTGTGTGTGTGTGTGTGTGTGTGTGTGTGTGTGTGTGTGTATGCAGAGTCACTCAAAGGTACCAATTCACACCTACTCGCTCTTTGCCTGGCAGCTGACATTTTACAGCAGATCCAGGTCAACAGGACTATTTTCATTGTTATAGATAAATTTATTTGTGTATAAAAATAGGCCTCTGTTGTTTTTCCAAGTAAATAATTGTTGAGAAATGACACGTTGACACTGACAGTTGAAAGCGTGTGTATCTCACTGTCTACCATGTCTAAGGAACGGGTTATTACTTCAACCAATGAGAAATTACGCAGTGCGGTAGTGAAGGATCTATGGTAAGGTTACTTATTTAAATTAAGAACTAATTAGTTTGAATAATTCACTTATATAATTATCTCTCTTAATAATTCATATTCAGAAAAGAAGATAAAGCCAGTACAGAGGTAATGAATACCTGGCATCTGAAAATAAATAAAATACAAAACTGAGAGTTTCTGCTGCTCCTTTGCATGATTAGAGATCTTGTCAAACATTCTAATTTGGATAAACTGAAATCTCACGAAGCTGGTTAGTGAATTTAGCAACAATCCCCCATCTGTTCACAATAATGTCGCCACGCACCTCCAGGCCCGGGGTTCGATTCCCACCCTGGGTCTGTGTGTGTGGAGTTTTCATGTTCTCCCTGTGCTTGGTGGGTTTCCTCCGGGTGCTCCGGTTTCCTCCCACAGTCCAAAGACATGCAAGCTAGGTTGATTGGTGTGTTCAAATTGCCTGTAGTGTGTGTGTGTGTGTGTGTGCCCTGTGGTGGGTTGGCGCCCCACCCTGGGTGTCCCCTGCCCTGTGCCCTATGTGCTCTGGGATGGGCTCCAGGCTTCTCCGCGACCCTCACCAGGACTAAGCGGTTATGATAATGGATGGATGGATGTTCACAATAATGTATTTGTTTAAAATTTAAGTTTATACCTCCAAGATTTTTGTAAACACATACTCCATATCATTTGTCTTTGAAAAATGAAAACTACCAACATACTGAGTTCTAACAGTACAGAGCATGGATTGGAAACATCTAAAATTGAGATTAATTAAAGATAACAAATTTTACACTCTGTGTTGTACATATCCTGCTGGGTTTTATGTATATCTTCTGCTAATGAAAGTATGTGAATATTTCGCTTTCAGGATATTCGTAAATGTATATTTTTTGTTTTTGTTCTCAAAAAATTACATTTGGCCTAGAGGCACCATAATGCAATAGTGAAAGCTGAGTGTTTACACACGAGTGGCCAACATGAGAAGAGAGAGGAACAAACAGCCTGCTGACCGTACCGCTGGATGTGTAGTTGGCAGCCATTGTGAAGCAGCTGTGTTATTTAGCTTTGCCTTAAACTCCTTCAACTATACACTCACTGACATTGGTTAAGGTAATTTATGTGCCAGTTTGCAAGTGGAGAAATCCCTGCTAACCATAACTGTAGTTAAATTCATGTGTCAGTTTACATAATGTGACTTATGCGGCCTGGTGGCTCAATGGGTAGAACATCAGGCTGGAATGCGGCACTCTCTCAGTTTGAATCCCAGCCCAGCATTAGTTCCCCAGGTGCTGCATGTGGCTAGTGGCCCACTGATCCCCTTTAAGGGATGGGTTAAATGCAGAGAAGTAATTTCCCTCTGGTTTTAATAAAGTACAATAAATTAAATTAACCAAAGTTTACTTTGTACTTTCTCCTTGACCCTAATGAGTTAATTCTTGGAGTAATAATTACATGCTTTTAGCAGATGGACGTGGCGTTATCAGACAAAAACACCTAAGCATTCAAGCTCTGTTTAAACATGCAGACAATATTTTTCCAAATAGCTATAAGGTTCTGTTAAGCCTATGCAAGAACGCTGGGGAGGACAGGGTTAAAATATTGCAGCATTTCATGGGGAGGATGGGGAAGGGGGGGGTGCTATACAATGACTGAAAGTGTGGCATTTTAGATGGGTGGCATTTCCAACGTAAATGTACAAACTTAGCGTTCTTCTCTCTGCCTGTACTCATCACCGCTGCAGAGCAGAAGTAAGATGTGTGAGGGGAAAATAAAGGCTTTTGCGCGGTCAGTGAGAAAGGTCATCTGGACTTCGCTGAAGCGAAACACGGGCTTGCATGAGTGAGCATCTCTGCCCTGGGGGGACACAGAGGGACAGACGGGGAGAGTAGACAAAGATCTTCAGAGTGATGACAGGCCAACAAGAGAAGGTCAAAAGCAGCCAGCATTTGTAAAGGTCTTAAATCTGGAAGGCAGACGCTCATACCAAATAAGTTTTTCTTTCTTTTTTCTTTGTATGATTTAGTGCTGTGTATAAAAATGCCAGTTGTTTGTCATCAATCAGCCATACGAACACCATAAGGGAACAGTATGTTTCATTGCAGGTCTGTTTTGAAAAATGGCATTTCTCACCTTGTTAATCTCCCATTGCATTTCCATATAAACATGCAACTGCAGCAAATATGAACAACTGTTTCTCTTCTGCAAATATTATGCATAACACTAGAAGAAAAATGCATCTCATTACACTATAGATATAAATTATAATTCCTCACAAGCCATATTAAACAATTTAAAATCTACCTACAGCACTCTTACATACTCAGTACAAACCTATTTGTTTTATGCAATAATAAAAACCATTGCCTTTATTCAATGTATAACAAATATTTACTTAATACAATGTAAATGAGTTCAAAGGTGAGTATCCATTGAAAAACAGTAGGGTGCAGTGTAAACCATAAAACCACAACTGTGATTACCACCGAAAAGCACAGGGATGGCATGTGAGTTTGAGAATGATGGAAGAATTCACCCATGTACTGGGTTCCTTGAATAGGAAAGCATAAAAACACCCTGCTTTCTTGCTAGCTTGTTCTCTGTTCACTTGTCTCTGGAGTGATCACTCATCTGTTAGGACTGTTTTCCCAATGAACCACATCATCACTCTTAGATTTAGAGGAAAGTTTGAAAAGTCTTGGAAAGAGTTCAGAGCAGCTGGAGGTTTGGCAGCAGGTCACGCAGAAGGTACAAGTTGCTGACGGCTCTGAAGGTCATCCCCTGAAAGGAAATGTCCTACTGACAGCATGGAAGGATTCTGAAATCCAGCCAAGTTGGTTAAAGCATGTCCCTCCGTGCCCTGAAGCTCCATGACCCTCCCATGGGGAGATGCCTGCAGCACCACCACCGCTGAATGGCGACGTGAGAGAGGCAAAGTTGAAAGCACAAGGTGTACGTGTATTAGGTCTCTCAGACTCCTTCAGAACACCAGCTCTGCATTCACTAACCTGAGCCTGCCAGCTAGCCCCTGGCACTGCCTGCCTCGGAGCATGCGGTGAAGCAGTGCCAGCATGCCGTTCTCTTGGATCGCAGTCAACCTGTACGTTAGCATGGCAGCACAAAGAGCCTGACTTCAATGGCATTCAAATGTAGGCGTCTGACTTTTCTTCTTGCTACTCTAAAATTTTCCCACACTCAGATCTATTTACTTTTTTTCTGATGTTTCCTGTTCCCGGTTTTTCAATTTCTCCAAGAACCCCCCCCCACCCCTACCGCCAAGCTACCTTGATGGATTTCTCAGCAAGGAGCAGATATTCACGGAGGATTAACGTTTGCCCAGGCCAAGAAAACTGAATATCAGAATTAAGGTAAATGAAAACTTCTGCTGTGGAACATTTCCATGGTGGGTTTCCACGTCATCTTTATCTCTATGCTGTGATCGCTTTCAGTCATGACACAAATGGACTTGTTTTTTGTTGAACCTTGAACATTCCATGGGTCCTGAGCATCAAACCTCTGCAATAGAATAGACCGTACCGCTGTAACGCTGCAAGACAAACACAAAGAAAGGAAACTTTGTAGCAAAGGTAAAATGTTCAGATAATTTGTCTGTGCTTTAAAAATGTCCTAAACTCCACAGAAATGCAGTTTATGTACATCTGCTCAGTAGCACATCTTTTCCATCAGGCAGATTCTCCAGAAAGATTACACTAACACATGGGACTGACATCGCCTAACATTTTGAAATATCCTGTTTCTTTTAGGGAAAAACAAAGCAGATTAATGGATACTCCTGGATACTGCATTTGTTTACGCAGAAGCCAGCGAAGAGTTTGAGTGATTTCATGGAAATGAGAAAGGTTAAGGTACATAAATAACACTGAATATTGGAGTCAGCAGGGCCTGCTGATAAGGAATGTAACCTGTCTACTCTCTAGACGTAGCTGAAGTTTGAATACACTGCAGACAGATTGCTTTTTAAATGGCTTTCAGACAAATCAGTACACTTCAGAGGGCACAGAGTAAATATTAGTATTACCAATAAGAACAAGACTGCCTAAAAATTCTTCATGCTTACAGTAAATAAAATGTGTGAACTTTCACAGTCACATATGGCTTAATATGGGAAAAAAACTTGTTTTTCTTGCAAAAACATCCAAATAGTCCATAGCCCTTCCTTAATATGTTCCAGTTCCACTTTTATTAGATCATTCTGGAATACACATAAGCAGAAAAAACAGTTCAATAAAATTTCCAAATCAGTGCTTTTAAAAAAGACACCCAAGGTCATGCACTGCAAACTCAGATGTTTTATATAGGCTTCTTTATTGAACCTGAAACAGTACATTAAAAAACTCAAGCAACATTAAAAATAAAGTGCTTAAAGGTGTTCAGTTGTTTAGGCAAACACGCCTTTATACATATATGAAATTTACATACATATCAGTGATAAATAATATGACATATGAGTTCTTTTTTCCACCATTTCCTGCTAAAGTATAATATAAAGACTGGTATAATACAAATCTGGCAGGTGTTTACCCAAACTTGACAGAACGGACAATTGTTCTTGTGTTAGCAACTCAGGTGGTGAAAAGGTGTCAAATTTCAATTGGAATTAAAATTCTTAAAATTCTAGTATAATATGTCCATGCATCCATCCATTTCCCAAGTGCTTATCCTTTACAGGGTCGTGGGTGACCCAGAGCCTGTCCCATGCAGCCTTGGTTGCAACGCAGGGTTCAACCTAGACAGGTCACCAACCCATCCATGTCCAAATTATTTAAATAAATTTCAGGAAATGCAAAGGACAAGACCTTCCTACTAGACCTGAAGGTTCCCAGCCCAGAGGCCTAGAGACCATCCTCATTTCCAGTATGTCAAACAAGAGCTGGACAGTCCAATTTTAGGGCTTCACTTTAACGGGTCCCTACAGAGCTTCAAGTTAAACACAGAACAAATGAATGCATGCAAATCCACAGAAAATCTGCTTCTACCTCCACCAGAAATTAAACCAGACTTCCAAGTCTATAAAGTGCCATGAAATCAGTGTGAGAAAAACACCACTATAGATAGAATTGTGCATTTTTTCCATTAAAGAACAACATATGGAAATACATACAGCAAGTGTATATTTGAGAAATTGCAGCTTTAGGTCAGGTATGTGTTGTGTCTGCAATGTGTAGAACTGCAACAGTGGTGTACGGAGAAACACAGATGCCAGTTGGATGCAAAATGCCATGTTTCTGGACCACTTTAGATGTGTAGCGGGTTTTATTTTAATTTAAATTTTTCTTTCACTAAAATCTCTTTAGTTTGTGTGGTTGTTTTAAATTAT
>JABJVR010001188.1:0-19637 GCA_025773905.1 Chitala chitala
CCCCACCACTCACTCTGCACTGCCCCCCCACTTACACAGGTTGCTGCTATGTGCTGACATTACAGCGGTCCAGATGGGACCCTTGGCACACTCCAGGTCGGGCACTGGAGCATAACACACACTGACAGCGCTCTTGGAGGCGCCCAACCCCCCCGCCCATGTTTTTGTTTCCTAATCTGTCTGTTATACTGTTAGTTGTTCTGCCTTCACGGGAAGCCGTATCAAAATAGGCGTACAAAAGAAAAGCTGCCTTTCAGAGTCGTTCTCCTGTCTGAGATGTTTAACATCCCAGAGCCCCAGTACATGACAACTGGCACAGTTTAATTCACCCATTTTTAATCGAATGCACTTTAAACATTTTCCTGTGAATTCCACTTCATTAGTAACCAATTTTCTTCTTTCATTAAGACATGCCTGCAACAAGTTCAAGTTCATTAGTTGGGTGATATATATTTATTTAAGGCGTAATTTGCTGTGTGAACATGTTAGTTTAACGAGTCTGACCAGAAGTGCTTCATGGAACAGCATGTCACGCTAGCCGTTGTTCGTGCGTGTGCGTGTGCGTGTGTGTGTGTGTGTGTGTGTCTCAGGATTCTGACAGACAGCTAAATAACCTGAGGTTCTTAATCAGATGTTTTGGTCAGGACACATTAATCAAACATCCTCCAAGGGAATTTGGCAGTGCTTTAAGCTTCATAAATAAGTCAGGCCGTCTGACCACTGGTACGGAGCGCACAGTCAGGCCGTCTGACCGCTGGTACGGAGCTCACAGTCGGGCCGTCTGACCGCTGGTATGGAGCGCACAGTCGGGCCGTCTGACCACTTGTCCATGTGTAGTTCATTTGTAGCGATAAAAGAAACTGCCAGGTGTTCTTGTTCCTGTACCACCAGAGGTAATATTTTGGTCATCTTATATGGTTTTAATTATCTTCTTCCAAGAGAGGATGGCTTCAGAGCTATCAGTGAGCAGAATTATCATCTTGTGGCCTGACCTCCTTTCCAGTTCCTCCCAACCTAGTGTAAGGTGGACCTGATCACTGGTCACCGATGACCAGGTATCGTGATTCTGGGGATTACTGAGAGCCCAGTGGAAGGAAACAGGTGCCTCGGGCGCTCAGTTTGATTTTGCCCAGGTTATGTCAGGTGATGCCTTGGTTCAAAGAAGAGACCAACTGAGGGTGGAGGTACTGACAGGTCATCCCAAACTCTTATTTCTTAGAAAAATTTTAAATAATCTTGGCTTGTGCCAGAGGTGGTCAGTGAGACTGAGCCCTTTATTTCTCTGGTCCTGTCCTGTTACATAAGGACGTCTCTCTACTGCCACACAAAGAATGGCTAACTGTGGATTGAAGTTATGTTGAAGCACTTGAGATGTACGTTTGGAGGACCTGGTCTCCATTTCCACAGCTGGTTTCCTCTGGATGTAGGTGTTTAATTTCTCACTCTTGATGTTACCTCCACCCAACTGTGTGAATCTGAATCAGTGTAGGTGGGGGTCTTTGTAGGACAATCTACATCTATTCCTTTCATCGTGTTGGTAGGAGATCTCCTGTGAGCCAGACAGCATGCTGGGAGCTTGTGAACCGGTTTCTTTGAGTGGGCACCAGCTGTGCCCTTCTGCAGATGCTACTGTAGGTCACGAGTGCGTTGTCAGTGGGCGAGTGGGTCAGGATGTCTGATATCTCCTGATATCACAGCCTTGTGTTGTAGGTAAGGCTCACCGTAGCTGCACCCTGCATGTTGGTGTCTGTGAGCAAACCCACATAGAAACTCCAGTTTTTCCTCGATGTGCCAAACCTATTTATTGTAAAAATGGTGGGGGTCAGTAGGTCTCTGCTGTGTGCTGTTATACACTTAGAGGAACTGTATGACTTTAAGCAGGGCTTCTGCTGTGCCTTCAAACTAACAGAGGAACAGCTTGTAGGAGTGATGCGTGAGAGAGTCAGATTCTGAAGAGTGAAGAGGTCTCCACCCGTTCCTCTTTGAATATATCTCTTAGGAATAGAAAAAGCAGTGCATCCCTCTCACGTGCACGTACACACACACACACACACACACACACACACACACACACACACAGTGCCCCCCCCCCTTTGTGATTTGTGTTGCCTTTCCTCCCCACGTCTTCTATATGCATCCTGGTTCTTCTCTTGGTTTCACTTTCTCTGGCTCCTTCTTAATGAGCTCAGTATCTCCACTTTATGTGCAGGCTGGAAAAGGGGGTCATCTTGTCACTCGCATTGTGATCCTCTCTTGCTCTGCTCCCCTTCTCCTCACCTGCTCTGCTCCCCTTCTCCTCACCCTCTCTGCTTCCTGGCACTAACATGGCCGTCTCCCTCGCCCGCGGGACCTTGGACAGCACGAGGCCGTTGCCCACAGGCTCTGTAATTGCACCAGATCAGCCCCTTCGGTATGATCATCACACTGAGGCGGGCTCTTCAGAGTTTCTGCTTCTTGTTCTGCTGGCCTGTAGGTGTCCGCCTCACTACATCATCTCCTAATGATGTCAGTGTTTGGGATTTTCTTCTGGGCTGAAGCTGGTTTTTACACAATCGGTTCACGGTCGCACTGCTGTGCCAGTCAGTTGTCCAGATGGTGGGCACGCCTGACGAGTGCGGGAGTGTGGTGGTACGGCAGGTAGGGGGGTGGCGTTAGCATCCCTTCCTTTGCCCTAATTAGCAGGGAGAGCTGACGAGATGCGAGCCTGCAGGCTCAGTGGAGGGTGGGTGGGTGTGTGTGTGGGGATGTTACAGCCAAACACCAGGGAACACACACACGTGTACGCACACACATTCAGTCGCCGCAAGGCTCCCTTTGATTGAGCCTGAAAGGCATTCAGCCCATGGCATTGTCAAACCCAGGTCCGGAAACCTGCCAGCCACGTGAAGGTGGCATCTGGAAAATGGACTGTTCTGCACAAGTGTCTTCTGAAGGTCAGCAAACACAGGGAGTTGCAGGGAGGCACAGGGAGAAGACTCGTTTCCCTGAATGTCAGAAGTATGATGCATTGAAACACGTGTGGAGCACGTTGGTCCTGCAGAGTCACCTGTTTGTCACCTTCCTGCCCCCCCATCACCGTGAGGGGGCTCCTGTACTCACGGCTCCCGCGATCATGTTGGAGGGCCCCTCTGATCTTCAACACAGTTGAACAATGGGCTGGACTAATGGAGCTGAAGGTGGCTGACGTGAAACTGCGAGAAGCTGACAGCCCCGAGCTCTTTGATCACACCCCCCCCCCCTCCACTCTTTCCTTAAATTACGCAGATTTTTACTGCAATTATTGCACTTGAAAAGAGGATTATTTAGTCATCTAGCATCCCAGTGCGTGCGTGCGTGCGTGCGTGTCCCAAAGTTGTGACCAGGTAACCTGAGTTGTGGTTTAAGGGATTTGAAGTTATGGTGTAAGCTCACCAGTTACGTGGCTCCCAGGTCAGATGAAGGTGTAGAGCCAGGGAGGGTGTAGACCCAGGGCCAGGTCAGTTGGCCTGGGGCCTTTGGCTGGAGGCCCCTAACTGCCCCTGCTGACGCTGTGAAATGCTGCTCTACCAAGCAAAAAAAGAAATCAGTGAAGGTCATACTGGTCCAAAAATCAAAGCTGTAGCCTCAGACAGGGGTCTAGTGCAATATGGAGGCTTTTAACATACAGGCCTTCATCTGTGCATCGTCAGACACGGGGCTCACTCACTTATTAACCTCTACAGTACTCATGCAGCTAATGTTATCTGGTGGTGGTGAGGATGGTGAAGGTGTTGGTGAATGTGAAGGCAGCAGGGATGGAGGTGATGATGATGGTGAAGGTAAAGGTGTTGGTGATGGAGGTGATGAGGATGGTGAAGGTAAAGGTGTTGGTGATGGAGGTGATGAGGATGGTGAAGGTGGTGGTGATGGAGGTGATGGTGAATGTGAAGGTGGTGGTGATGGAGGTGGTGAGGATGGTGAAGGTGTTGGTGATGGAGGTGATGATGATGGTGAAGGTGGTGGTGAATGTGGAGGTGGTGGTGATGGAGGTGGTGAGGATGGTGAAGGTGGTGTGAGAGATCTCGTTGTCAGTACGGCACCCTAACCCTAAAGCTTTCCTGCCTCTTCTCATTTTTCTTTCCTTTGTTACACACATTTCCTGTGTGTGTCACAAGACTCGCTACACACTGTTTGTTTTACTGCCCTGTTGTCTTGCTGCCTGCTTCCATTTCTCACTCCTTGGCATGTGATGGATGGCAGCCTGTTACCGCCTGGATCTGTGCCCCCCTCCCCCAGTGAGTGGGCAGGAAGCTAGCCACTGAGGCGGGGGGGTCAGAAAACAAACAAACCATGACTGTGCACAATGGGAAACATTTATCACCAAACGCGAGATGCAGCTGTTTATGGTCTTCCTCACCATGTGCAGTGTGTCCCCTTGAAAGTGCACACACATACACACACATATACACACATGCACGTACACGTACATGCACGCGCGCGCGCACACACACTGCCTTACCTTGTGTTATGCAGTCTGTTTCCAGGTTACTTAATTGAAATGCTGACTGCAGTGGAGCTTGTGAGGTGTGCAGCTTTGGATTCTAGATGACAGGCGGAGACCCCTTGACCTTTATTGGTGTGTGCAGCACATTGACACAAATTTAGCAGCTTAAATATTTAATGGCGTCTCTTGCTTCAGTGATTTCCTCTTTGCCTTAAGTCAGCAGTCTGAAAAAATCCTCACAACGTTTCTACTTCTCTGTCTAATCTTAAAAATATCTGATATCTTAGCAGATTTATCACTTATTAAATATGCGTGATTGTTCTTTACATTATAACAATACAATAATTCTTTTAAACATTAATATTTGATATTGATTTTATAAATGCAGTAAATCTGTTGGGTGTGACTTGGACATCTTCATTCTGATTCTGCACTATAACACGATCTCAGTGCAAACCGAATGTTCTGGAGGACCTTCGTCTTCCCATACATTTTTGCTGTTCTTCTTCCTCCAGCACATTATGATGAGATTTCTCCAGCAGTGTATGAATAATGTTTTGACTCTCAGTGGCCATGTGTGCGAATGGGATTCAGTATTTGTTTTATTTCTGTTACATATTTGAAGATCTCTTTTAAACAAATTAATGGCTGTCAATAATGGAAAAAGTGGTATTGATGCTGAATTAAAGCCTAAAGTAAACAGTGCTATGAATATTATATGAAGTATGTTGAAAGAAATCATCTCATTTGCAGATTAACTGCAAACACTTGAGGATAAATACAGAGCGTTGCATTGATTCATATAGGAGACTAAAGGTCAGACATAGCAACATTTTTACTGGGGGGGTGTCAGAGGTCAGACAGAGAGCAGCAACTCCAGTAGGTAGACTAACAAAAGGGTAGCCATTGGCAAGTCAGATGAAGACACATGACGAGGTCCACATACCTCGTACCTGGTCCACCTGAGCAGGTGAGATTTGCATGACCCCTACATCCACACCTTCCACAGAGATGGTTCAGTGCTGAAGCACCACCTTCAGGGCAGGCCCTCATTAACCTTTTGTGTGGAATTTGAAGAGAGAACTTCATGGCTCTTTTTCACAGTCCTGTAGCCATTGTTTAAATAGGTTCTGACCTTTTAAAATTGAGCTTTAAATGTCTAGAGATTTCTGCTAATTTGGTGGTGATGTTGGGTCTGGTACACGTCTTCAGGCACTCTTGGAGAACAGTGGCACTTGCAGGATAATGTCACGTGGCCACGTGCTGCTGAGTAGAGCATCTCCTGTGTGAACCCGTGACTCTCTATAGCCACTGCACATGGATGTTGAGATGAGACTGGCTCTGTAATGCTGTCTTGCACTTAACTCCTTAAGTCGGGTCTCCTGGTGGATTTCCTTCCTGCAGACACAGCTGCCTTCTAATGATTTGGTGAAATCTTCATCAGGCCTTGCTGAGAAACAGTTTGATCAACTGTGATTAAATGAATACCTCCATCAAAGCTCCCCCCACACCACTTTTCCACACAAGAATGGTTCCCAGTGGGCCGAACATCCTCCAGAGAGCAGCAGCGTGACCTCCGCTCATCTCATTATCTCTCTGCGCATTTCAGCATAAACATGCACACCAGATTCTCCTTTCATTAATTCATGCCGTGGTGCTTTTGCAAACTTCCATATCATGCATGAATTTACTTGTCAGGCTCATGAAGAGAAGAAGCAACTGTGATAACATTTCAGCAGGAATATGAAGCAGCATATGTACACAAGCACTTTTATTCCTGATGCTTCACTCAGTTCATGGGTCTTTATTCTGGTTGCATGCCTGGAGCCGCTGAAACCCTGCTGTCGTATCCAGAGCACGGCTCTGAACAGCACTCAAGTCTCTTATGATACAAAAAGCGTATAAAAAATGTTGTAAACAGAAAGAGTCCTCCTTGTGTCGGCTGCACTATGAAAAGCAGAACACTGGACCTGCTGCTGTTGTCTTTCCCACAGGGTCTCTGATGAGGCAGTCTGCAGTGATGCGTGAAGGTCGTGGTTACTGACCTGACCCCCCCATGGCAGCCTGCTCTGTGTGGGACATCAGAGCCACGGGAGCAGTAACTTATCTCACTTGGTGATGCTTTGCACTTTGGATCAGGTCTACAGGTGCTTCATCACCAAGCTGACTGCCAGGTTAGCTTTTCTTCTGGTGATGGGGAGGAGAAGTGATGGTTTGGATCTAAGAGGTGTTTTACGTTTTGTGGGTACTGTTCATCGGCCTTCATAAACCCATGTACCGCTGCAGTCTTCTTCAGTTCTCAGAACGTGTGGTTACAGGGCAGGGTCTCTCTCCTACCATACACATTGGTTACAGAATGTTCTGTAAACTGTAAATATCATGGCACAGCAAGGAGAGGACGGTCACTTTGGAACAGGTCACTGGACTGGAACTTCTGCGTTGGTGGATGAAAGTGGCTGTTTCTGCCAAGCCTAGCATCATTAACACCTAAATCTGGGAAGTGATGCCATCTCAGTCAGCAGCTGGCAGTGCCCTGTTTCATAGCCCAGGATGTGAGTTGTCCTTGTAGAATCAGGCTGTTACCCACAGGGCCACTAACTCCAGCAGTAAGGACGCACGCAGCCTGAGCGTCTAGAACCTTCTCGTGTGCTCTTGTGCGATCCCTCCTGAGTGCCCTGGTTGGCGAAGCTACTTCAGTGTGTGAGGCTGACAGCTGGTTTGGGAGTGTGCACGCAGTGAACATGTCTGAAGCTCTTCATCTTCTGGCTTGAGAAACACGCTTTTAATGTGCGCGTCTTTGTGAACTTCTGGATTTCGTAGGAGCCTAAAAAAGGACTGAGTGAAAAGGTATACCCATTTGTTCTCTGTCTGTTGGGGCTGCTTTTTAGAGATGATACTCAAAGCTTTGCCTGTTTGGAGAGAGGAGTTCTTGGTTAACACTTTTTCTCCTTATACTAACTTCTTACAGAAGTTCATCATCCTCTGTATCTGCCGCTTGGATATGGGGCTGTTGTCCTGCATGCACGCGCACACACGTTTTAGAAACTTGAAGTCTTTCCACCCAGAATGCTTAGAGTACCTGTGTGTTCCTTGGATTTCATTCCCGAGGCCTCCTGGAGGTGGAGGCTGATGCAGTGGCTGGATCTCTTTGGCTCCTGGCTGCAGCCCCCACATCTCTCCTGGTCTCATACTTTCTATAACAGTGTGCCTGTCAGGACTCTGAATCATCCACTTTTAACGTGTGGGATCTGGCACAATGGCATGGGTTTTAATCTTCTTTTGGAGTAAACGGCACACAGCAGGTAAAACGGCTGTTGATTGGATTACTCTGGTTTCTCCTTTTAATCTCGTTTCTACCTGCATCTGTTACATACCTTTCCTAGCTCATCCTCCTCCTGCAAGCGGTGTAAACCTTGCTGGAGGCGTACCTGTACTGGCACCACAGGTAGAGGTCGACCTGCACCTGTACTGGCACCACAGGTAGAGCTCGACCCATACCTGTACTGGCACCACAGGTTTTTTGTAAGATTGGTTGCCGGGTCTTTCTCTGAGCCTCCCTGTTTGCTTCTCTTACCTTCTTCTTTGGATGTGTAAGGGGTGGAAGAGAAAGTGAATTCAAGGTCATGGGTTTGACATGCAACAAACACAACCATTCTTAAAATTAGAGAAATTCTTAATATTTGCCTAATTTCAAAATGTAAAATCTTAAATGAATAACAGACCTTCGACTGAATGTGGACTGTTTTCCTCAGCTGTCGTGTTTCGAAGGGAGGTGGAACCGTTTGGTGAAGAGCAGCCCACAGGGCGGCATTGTAGACCGAGCGAGTCCGCCAGTTCTTCACCTCACCTAAAGCACATTAATGAGTCACTCACTTCAGGGGGTCAGTGTGGGGACAGAGGAGGTGTCCACAACTGACAATTATTTCAAAACCATCCACCAGCATTCTGACTGTGAGCTTTTTGGAAGGCCAAGGTTTGCCTCTTATTCACTGGAAGGAGGAGAATGCATAACCAGAGCTTTCATGCTCCTAACACTCCTCAGAGTGCTGTGTTGGTCTGTGCACAGCAAGAGATGTTATTTTATAATTTTTATTTTTTTTATTTTTTTAGGACATCCTAGGTGTAAAGTTGATGTGAGTTTCACAGGGGTTTAAGGTGGCTGTTAATTGGAAAGATATGAGTAACAGTAATAAATCAGTCAGCGTGAGGTGGGTAACGCAGCATCCCGTGAGAGGGGATTGGCCATGCTTCCCTGTGGTAGGAACAGACGCGTGTTCCCTCCCCTTCTGGGAGAAGCGATCAGAATGCCACAGCTGGTGACTCACGTGGCTATGTGAGGAAGCGGCTTTATTTTTAACAAAAGCATACACGTCCCGCTTTTTAATTAAAATTACAGCATGGATCACCAGACTTCATGTGCTGCTAAAAAGGGTTCTGAGATGGATCCAAGTGCCTTTGTGTGCTCGTACCATCTGGAGCATGAGATACAGGTTTGCTCCCCACCTCTGTAGACAAGAGTCCAGCCTCCTGGTCTCTCCCAGTCTCTCCCTCCCTTAGTCTCCCCCAGTCTCCCCCAGTCAGTGTCTGTTTACCTGTTGTCCAGGTGTGTTCTCAGCAGTTGTCTGTTCCTGTGTAAAGCCTGCCTCTGTGCTTTGATGCCATGTTGCACCCGATTGGCACGATGTCCTATGGTGTGAAGTGCAGCCTTTTGTTCTGCTGAAGTGTCTTTTGTGGGAAGAGATAAAGGGACACATCTGACCCTCTGTAAGAGTGCTTTATGCCACATATGGAGTAAAAAAAACACTTCAATGAGCAGTCATAGTCCACACAGGTCAAAATCGAAGGCTCTGTTATGTGCATCCTGTTACTGTCTTGTCAGAGGTCATGTCAAAGGTCACCACAGGGCCACAGGCAGACTAGGACACGTTACATGTGGTACAGCCTCTCCAGTGCATCCTTCAGTACAACAGCACGAGTTGTGCTTAACAGCACAAGTTGTGCACGGCACATGGTTCTGCTTCTGGCTCGCTGGGTTTGTGCCACACTGCTGTGAAGTTGAACACTTGTTAGCACATCCCTGCTGAGTGGCACGTTACCAAACGCACTCTGTAATGCGATTTCACGGTGGGTGTGGGCCACCCTGACTGTGACAGGAGCGGTCTCCTGTGATGAGTTTTACGCTGTCTGTGAGAAAGCCTTCACGCGGCTCTGACAGACTGTGTTCAGGCTTGTGTCTGACAGCCCAGGGGGGTCTGTGAAGCAGCACGTTCCCCCTGTCAAACACACTCACTGCACCTTTTACAGGAGTGTGAGAGCACATTTCCCTACGACAGGCCTGAAAGAGGACGAGTACTAACGGGCCTGGCAGTGGGCCAGCGTGCGATGACATCGTTATAGGAGCAGACAGACTGCAGACTCAGCACGGGCTCTCGGCTCGTTGATGGAGCCGAGCACCTTTTCCGCTCTTTAATGTTTAATTTACGTTCTCTTACAGTAGAACTGTGCTGCCCAGATGGATGGTATTTTACCTCAGGGTTGTAAAAAGTGATATGACATGAAATCCTCTGAAGGCTTTGAGTAGATGTTCGTCTAATTACAGAAGAGGCCTGTGGCCCATATGACCCTTCTGGTCTGGTTCAGCCGAACACAGCACGGCTGCGCCTTTTCCCCGGAGAATGAATGGGGGTCAGTTTGAAGCTTCGGGGGGGGTTACAGTGTACAGAAGAGATGTTACCTTCCACATAATATAGTACAGAGTGGAAGTGATGCGACTTTCAGGATTACTGACTGACTGAATGGGATCTGCCCTGTCACATGGAGTCTTATTTCCCATGATGCACCTGTCATGTCCCTTTGGCCAGACAACGCTCTGACTGTTCCAGACATCCTAATCTCATCACCTTAAGACTGCATGTTATCTTCTTCAGCAGACAGTGTCCTTAAACTGTTGCTTTCTTGATTAGTTCCTCTGCCTTTTCCTTCAGCACCTGTGTTCATCCTGAGCACCTCAGCACCTGTGTTCATCCTGAGCACCTCAGCACCTGTGTTCATACTGAGCACTTCAGCACCTGCGTTCATACTGAGCACCTCAGCACCTGCGTTCATCCTGAGCACCTCAGCACCTGTGTTCATACTGAGCACCTCAGCATCTGTGTTCATCCTGAGCACCTCAGCACCTGCGTTCATACTGAGCACCTCAGCACCTGTGTTCATCCTGAGCACCTCAGCACCTGTGTTCATACTGAGCACCTCAGCACCTGTGTTCATCCTGAGCACCTCAGCACCTGCGTTCATACTGAGCACCTCAGCACCTGCGTTCATCCTGAGCACCTCAGCACCTGCGTTCATACTGAGCACCTGAGCACCTGTGTTCATACTGAGCACCTCAGCACCTGCGTTCATCCTGAGCACCTGAGCACCTGCGTTCATACTGAGCACCTGAGCACCTGCGTTCATACTGAGCACCTGAGCACCTGCGTTCATACTGAGCACCTCAGCACCTGCGTTCATACTGAGCACCTCAGCACCTGCGTTCATACTGAGCACCTGACTCCTCCTGGCTTGGTTCTCATTCCAGTTTATAAGGACATATAAATAGTTAAAATGCTTCTAGGAGTTTTGGTCAAGGCTGATGCATTACTCTGGTTCTCTGTAATGGCCACAAACAAGACGTAAATAATATACAGATATCATGTCAGAGGTGTTCGCCTTATGGCTCTGTTTTCCCAAAATGCAGCCTGCCTTGGTGAAAATGGCGATCCTGGGCCAGACTGTGCACCGACTTGACTTCAGAGTGTTCATACCTCAGGACCGTGACATTAGGGATGACACTGTCTGTCTGTAATTAAAATGTGATGAAAACTGGGCTGCAGTGTAAACCCTGTATCCTCGGGGGCCGTGTGTCACAGAAGCGATGTGTCTGTCACCTACCGAGCCCACGGCTCACACGCTTGGTACACTCCTCAGAAAGGCAAGTGCTCCTTCTGCATTATTCACATGAATTACAGGGCGCTTTCTGGGTATCTTAAAACTGCTGAAAATTACAGGCCTTTCACATCCAATTACAGTGAAATAAACAGGCCGCAGCCCCACTCCACATATTTAAAGTAGTCATTGACGCTAATTAGCTAAAGCTGTAGACTGAAGCTAATTTAACTATTAGCCTGAGCCCTGCTGTGTGCCCCCAGTAATTAAAATGCTGCTTTATTCCTGCTGCTGTGTGTGGACAAAATGTGGCGTGTTGTCATCATCACAAAATCGTGCAGGGATTGGCGTGTGCCAGCCACCAGGAATGTGATGCTGTGCTCAGCCCGGTCACCATGCCCACCATGCCCGCCATGCCTAGCGTGTGAAAGCCATAGACGCACAGCATCCTGGGAGTTGGCTGATAATAAAAGGAGCATCTAATCTCTGCCAGGGGTGTGTACGCATGCTTTTCAGAAACTATTGTTTCTGTTCACCGTGGCATGCCCAGGATTTAGTTTTGCTGAGGTATAGGGAGTGATTATTCAAGGCTTGATACTGCAGTCATTTAACAGAAAATTTTTACCACATTCCGGATATTTACATTTGTTAACATGATGCCAGTTCCCATATGCCGTAGTGTAAGTGAGAAGGACATCTGCCACTCAGCTCGCAGCAGTGTCAGCTGATTGGCTGGCTGGACATCACATGACCAAGCACAGGGCCTGCAGCGAGAGCAAGGCCTGGCACGGAAAGTGAAAACTGCAGCCATAGAGCCGTGCTCCGGGTTACGTTAGGTGCTTCTGTCAGGTTATGATTGCCCCAGGTGCCTAGGGAGAGATGTTATTGGTGTTTCACAGGCTGAAGGTGGGCCAAACTCAGGACCAGTCAGAGGGTAGCACTGACGTGGCTAGGGTGAGAGCCAGCATGGCTGTGACAGCAACACTCTGGAAATAACCAAGCTCAGTGAACTGGCAGGACACACACAGGCATGCAGACTGCTCACTAAAACAGCAAGTCTGTCACACACACACACACACACACACACATGAGGGGGGGGGGGGTGTTCTGAGCACACAGGTGCAGTATGGGTATGTATGTAGAGCTGTCCTGGAGCAGGTCAGGCTGTCTGCTTCAGATGGTCCAACTGTGTCAGAGTGACTGCAGGCATGTGGGTGTCCCGCTTTCCATTTGAACAGCAGAGCAAATGAGCACACACACACACACACACACACACACACACACATGGTTGCTGTAAACAGAGCAGGGAAATGGATTACCTGAAGTGACTGAAAACAGAGTAAGGGCCCTCAGCATGTTTGTTCAGCAGATGGCTTCGGTAATCCCTGGATTATGGAGGTATGCTCATGCCCCATATAGGAAAGACCTCAGCCAGTGAACCACCATCACTGCTCTTCTCAGTTCAGCAGCTGCCCCCTTTGTCCTGAGAAACACATCCATTTGGTAGACTGTTAGTGGCAGAGCTGAACAAGCAAGAAGAGACACCCTCCTGAAGTAAATGTGTGGGGACGGCACGTCTGTGGGGTAGAATGTTCCAGAACACGCTGCGCTGACGGTGTGGGGACGGCATGTCTGTCATTCACAGGACCACTGTGTTGTTTATTAAATTTTCTTTTTGCATTGCCATTGCGTGGCAGATTTAATCACATACTTGTATAAAGGTCAGTTTTATTAAACCAAAGTGAATTGTTTAATTGATTTAAAGAGTCTCAGTCTAATTAAGCAGCATGTTGGAAATAAGGCTGAATGCTGAATCTGAAGTGAGCTGGTGTTCTGTCTCCACCTTTGAGAAGACTTGTGTGGATCTTGCAGAACTGGGACCTGGTGAGCACCCTCAGTGCCTGGTTCTTCACACGTGTGTGAGTTCCGGTACTGCAGTAGGTCTGTACCCACTCTCTGCTCACTCAGAGTATTTCCTTCTTCATTAGCTTCCTTGTTTTTCCACAGGGACCAATACCGTAGTAAGGTTTCTAGTTTTTTGTGGAAAAAACTGTGGGTCAGACAACCGGTATTGATTATTTCTGCACAAGTCATTTGTGAAGGTCAGCGGTCTCGGTGGACTCGTTCTGTGTTTTTCTTGTTACCTCAGAAGATCGCGTGTTGGCTGAACATGAGGCACGTTGCTGTGTGGATTGAGACGCAGCGCTGTCCGTGTCCTGGAGCACGTCCCACTTTATGGTTCTGTAGGTGAATGACGCTCATTGTGTGTAATCCTCATCGTTAATTAATGAATTCCACTCTTGCTTGAGTCCTATATAGAGAGCACCTGCAGGATCCTTTCCCCATAGTCCTCACCCTCACACGTTACAGTGTGTTACTGGTTCATACTGACAGGAATGGCCATGTTAGATTTGGATGTAGTTTAGGAAGTGCTAAGAGCCATGACAGTGCAGTGCTGGTCTACAGGAGGGCTGACACAGTCACAAATAACGTGGAAAACGGCTTCTCTGTGCAGCTCTTCGTGAGTAAACATGGCGGTGGGTATAACACAGGAGACAGCTTCACTTACAGCACAGATGCATGCAGGGCGGCCCGTGAGCTTTGACAAGAGCACGTCCCCCCAGTGACGCAGTCTGGGCGATGTCAGCAGGTCATCCTGCATCTCGCGTGCATGTTCCGCTGCGTTAACGCCAGATCTCAGCAACGATGACATGTGAGCCTCACAGGGGTCTTACAAGTCCAGGGCCCTCAGCGCAGGTCAGGAGAGAGTATCGTGGGGGGGGGCTGAATTTAATTTCCCCACCCTATTATTTGCAGTGACTCTGAGGACAGTTGTTCAGGAAGACACCTGCGACAGTGTTAATATCCTCAGTGCTGTGTGTTCTCATTTAGGCTGCCGGTGCCACACTGCAGATAAATATATTAGGAAAATAATGCATTCCAGGATGTGCAGGGGATGGACCAGAATGTCATGGAGCCAGCAGGGAATACAGATTAGATATTACCTCTGAACAACTGAAACTGCGTCTCAGGCTGTTATTAGTTACCGCCGCTGTGGAGCCGCTATCCCATCATGCTCGGCTGCGAGGTGCTCAGACAGCAGTGTCTGTATGGAAAGTGTCTGCTCAGCGCCTGCTCTCTTCACATGTCAGAATTAGTCTGCATCTTATTTTGGTGAACTCTCATTTTCACATTGCCTAGTCCAGTCCGCTGTCTTCATTATTTGTGTGTGTGTGTGTGTGTGTGTGTGTGTGTGTGTGTGTGTGTGTGTGTGTGTGTGTGTGTGTGTGTGTGTGTGGGGATAGGACTCACTTTAAAGCAATATGCTGAAATATTATGTTTTTCCTTCCATTTTTCATCTGTAGGTCATATGATTGGTTTCATTATTCAGCTTACAAGTACATGGATAAAGAAACAAAGTAACGGTTTCTCTGCCTGACAGGATTCCACTGGGTTCTGCCTCCGATGAATTCTATTTCTGATTCCTCTCGTTCTTCTCATTTTTCACGTAGGCCTGTACAGATTATCTTTGAAAGCAGTTTTCCCCCCTCCATCCCTTCATCTCTGCACATAATGGCAGTGCTCAGATGCGGGGGTTGGGGGGGGCTGCAGTTGTGGGGGTGTGATAACTCCCAACCTGCTTTCCATGCAGGGCTTTTCATCCTCAAATGCAGTGAAGAAGATCAGAATAAAAGACACAATGAGGCTCCAGCAGCAGGCCAGGAGGTGCACTGGCTGCTAGACCTGCTCACCCCTTGTTTACAGCCGGCTCCAGTTCCTACATCCAGCAGGCTGTAAACATGCAGTAAGATCACATTCAGGGAACTTGTAACAGATTAAAAGGTGTTGGAGTGTGGTGTGTCAGGATTAACTGCTGTGGAAACGCTGAGGGAGTAAGCAGGTTTCATGATGAAACAGCAGAGTTAACACGTCCGACATGGCGGCCAGGGTCGCGACGCTTCGATGAGAGCCGTCTGTATTTATAGAAACACCCACTGCCGCAGCGAGGCTCGGGATATCGATTGCTTTTCCAAAACACGTGCTACAGCTGAACGTAGAATCCTCTGGAATTCAGCTTGGATCCATCTGACCACTGCCTGCTGAAATATGTTAAAATTGTCCTACTTAACTGTACAGTGGCTTCATTGCATTGTACGCTCATTCATGTGGCACTCTGAGGTTTTCAGTGTGTCACAGGTGTGTTGTAGAGGAGCACTCCACCCAGCACCCCATATATCTCACACTTACACGGGACACTCTGTCCAGCCTGAGGTTTGTGGAACGGAGAGTGTGTTTATGATGAATTACTTTGCTAGAAAGCAGATGCTAAATATATCAGTGTGGGGTTCTGTGCGGACACCCCCCCCAGGGCACTTCACGCTCTTCATCTCAGTTTTTATTTTCTGGGTAAGGTATGGAGGACCGTTCTCCATACGAGGCCTACGCAGGAACACAGATGGTAAAGCTATTCAGCAGTCAAGCTGAGGGCAGAGCTCTGTTGCCCTCTCAAGCTCTCCACCTGCACATTCACACGTCTGTGTGTAGCAGTGTGTGGCCTTCTCAGCTGTGCCTTGGGACACTTATGGTCCGACCCGTCCTGCATGCTGGCCTTCAGATGCCTGATCTTCTGCGTACTGTTTGACTCTGGTACACTTACTGAATCTAGCTGTACCCCTGGGCCTGTAAACCTATGTATGCATCTTTATCATGAGCACTGAAGGGTGTTGCTGTAAACTTGAACTTCCCTGTTGACTCCTGGTTTTGTGCCTTCATTTTATCCATGTAATGGGATTTTACCATGATAATGGCATTCAGTAATTACACAATTAGTCTGACCTTGTGACGAGCTGCAAATGTTTGTTCCTGCTGGCAGATAAATACGATTCACAAAAGTGCATTTTTGTCTTCTGGAAAAAGTCACTGGAGACACATGAAAAGTGAAGAATGTTATAGGGGTGCTGTAAAAGGCACACTTCTCTGTGTGTCTGTGCTCACTCTGATTTTCATAAATGTTCAAATTTATCAGCACAGATAAAAAATGGTAAAGCTTTAGCCACATTGTGAATTTTCTGAGAAGCCGAGATTGTGCTGTAGTGATATCTGATGAGGCTCTAAACCAGGACTGTTATCATGCGTGTAAAAAACAAAGTAAAGCTACAACTTAAGACACAAAACAAACAAATACAAAATCAATTCATAAACATTTGTGTATATTTTTTCCAGCTCGTCTCATAAAAATCCATCCTTTTGGATGCATTTGGCCAGAGGATGGAAGCGATTAAGGATTCTAACGAGCTTCCTGCTCGTCAGTTCCGACACAGGGATTACACAGCATTAACATGCTCTAGTGGTTCTCCGTGTTTGGTTCTCATGTACATTTGCAGTACTTGTTTTTGACCCATGCAGAAAAATAGAATTTTTTTTTTATGTCACCCTTTAAGAATGGTAGCCAAAAAATTATAACTACACCTAAAATAAATTTAATTAAAAATGAAATTAAAACCAATCATTTTATTAAAATAAACAAAAACTGTTATATGCTTCTAAATGTACTAAAACTGAAATCTGACATGCTAAACTAAATAAACTAATGAAAATTTCAGAACTATAATAACCCTGGTATAAAGGTATCTAGTACTGAGATGAGTACTGAGTTCTGTAGGGACATGGTGCCACTTCTGGCACCGGGCTTCAGTTCTCATCTTTCTTTAGTTTGCACATGGGGTTTTAACCTTTGAGTCTTGTGAAATTCATTTTCAGCATCATGACGCACTTACAAATGAAATGGACAAAACAGACTTTTGAAGTACTTTTTTACTTTTTAGCGCTCAAACAGTGTTGCATTGAGCTGTGCTTAAGGAAAGGACTCTTCAAGAACGGCATTCATTACGGGCCCTTGTGACGCACACACCATCTGTGTGCGTTTCTGCACAGGAGGAGTTAGTTTTGCACCATCCGGTGACCTTGACGAGCAGAAACGCTTTCCCCATCATACCGACTGAGCACTGGCTCCTCAGCTTGATGTGAAATCGATACCATTGCACAGATCACGTGAGCAGGTGACTTTACAGCCCTGGGGCAGGAGGTCTGAGTCTGAACTATATCTACCTTACACCCTACATTTGCACTAATAATTTAAATGAGTACAGTAGGAGATGTGGCAGGGTTTGGCTGTTGGCTGAGAGCAGGTGACCAATGGTGATCTATAGCTCTGGTGTCATGGTGACAGCAAGACGAGGTCTTCTCCAGACCTCCAGCTGTGGAAAGTTACAGAACATGTGTGAGGGTGAGAGGGAGGTGTTTCGTTCGTGCAGCCTTGAGAGCTGGTCTCTGGTCATCAGACAGTTTACAGACACAAAGGTGGACGGGTTTAGTGTTAAGGTCACCTACACAGGCTGATTGTTTCATCTGCTCGCGCTCCTGAAGCACAGCCAATGTAAGACAGATATAAGTCATCACAGGTAAACTGTGGACTGTCTGATGTTCTCCTGTGCCCCCCATGGGACGTGAGACAGCTGTGGAGAGGTGACGGGTGACCATGTTCTGCTGGACGCCTCTTCTGCTGCCTCTCCTTTGATGTGCACCTTGTATGTTTCACTGCAAGTTTACACAGAATGTAGGAGGGCTTGGGCTGAGGGGTATAGCTCACCCGGCCGTCCTCAGTGTTAGCACACTTTCCTCTGTTCGCACGGTACAGCGTGACCTACTTAATATGTATGCTGGCATCTCAAATTCGTTGTGTTAACATCTGTCTGAATGCATGTGTGTCCGCGTTAGTCTGAGTGTGTGTGCGCTTGCATTCCTGTACCTGAAACATTTCGTCTTGAATTTTTATGTAAGCCCAAATCTTACATGAATGTCCATCACCCTAGAAATGGTGTGGCATCACGCCGGCCCAGGCACTGAGCCTAACACTGACGTGTTCAACACCTGACCATGCTTTTCCTTTGCTGCTGTGCTTCATCACTTTGGCTTGAGACCAAGTTCGTCCTTGATGTTGTCCACCAAACGTTGTCACCCCAAAGCACGCTCCTCTTCTTCAGACACCTGAGTGTGACGTGATTGAGAAGGTTACTTTGAGGATGGCTAATGTTTTCACATTGTGTGTTTAGGATCAAACAGGATTGGCCTTGAATGTCATCCAACAGAAGGGCACAAGGTGCTTCTCACAGCTCACATCTGCTCTTTCAACTGCTCAAAGCTTTTTTCCACTTGCGCTGCTTCCTCTGCTTTTTATCTACATCATTTAATTCCCAAGTTTGCCCCCTTTTCCTTTGGCTGTGTTATCATCACGATGATTCTGTTCAGAAGCAGTTCTCCACTCTGCTCAGATACTGGATACGGTGAGATTATGCTGCAGTGTTATCTGTGGTCAGGCCTGCGTTCTGTGTGCTGACACTTCAGCATGACCCGTGACCTCCACTGACAGTGTGATGACACTAAGGAGGAGGTGCTGTGGATCAGGGTGAGGTGTTCTTCATGTCTGGAGTTCTCTGTACCTGCAGTGCTGTTAACTCCGCCCTCCTGTTCTGCCCCTCGCCCTTTTTGTGCCCTCACAGCTCTGCGGATGTGGCCTGCTTGGGGTTGGCATCTGGCTCTCTGTATCACAGGGCAGCTTTGCCACCTTCTCGCCCTCCTTCCCCTCTCTCTCCGCTGCCAACCTGGTCATCGCCATTGGCGCCATTGTCATGGTGACCGGATTCCTGGGCTGCCTGGGTGCCATCAAGGAAAACAAGTGCCTCTTGCTGAGCGTAAGCAGGCGAGCTGTTACACATTCCCTTCCCATGATGCTCTGGGCCTCAGAAGCATGCGGGGTGAAACCTGAGATGGTGGCAGCTCCTATCTGAAACCATGAGGATAGAACTGATAATCTCCCAGATACTTTGTGCTGTGGAGTTGGTGCATAATGAAACTACAATGGTGTATTGTGAACCTGGTGCGTTGTGGTGTAGGTGTTTTAATTAAATTTTGTATCCTGAAGGGCTGAGAACTTCGAAACGTATGAAAACCCTGATACTTCTAGTATAAAAAAAAATTATCTTGATTGCAAATAATTATCATGTCGTTAACACAGTAAATCTGAAAGGTTTTTTTTATATAAATGTGAATTAGCTGCATTTTAAATGAAATAAATTTTTTTTAGGGTTTGGGATTTGAGACTGGAGAGGGACTGCAGCTAGGGTTAGTGTTAGGGACAGGAGGGGGGCTGGAGCTAGGGTTAGGGTTAGGGACAGGAGAGGGGCTGGAGCTA
>JABJVR010001189.1:0-19631 GCA_025773905.1 Chitala chitala
GGCTCTGATGTCGGATGAGAAGGCCTGGCTCGCAGTCTCCGCTCTAATTCATCCCAAAGGTGTTCTGTCAGATTGAGGTCAGGACTCTGTACAGGCCAGCCAAGTTCTTCCTCCCCAAACTCATTCATCTATGTCTTTATGGACCTTGCTTTGTGCACTGGTGCGCAGTCATGTTGGAACAGAAAGAGGCCATCCCCAAACTGTTCCCACAAAGTTGGGAGCATGAAATTGTCCAAAATGTCTTGGTATACTGACGCCTTAAGCGTTCCCTTCACTGGAACTAAGGGGCCAAGCCCAACCTTTGAAAAACAACCCCACACCATAATCCGTCCTTCACCAAACTTTACACTTGGCACAAGGCAGTCAGGCAAGTACTGTTCTCCTGGCAACCGCCAAACCCAGACATTTTCATCAGACAGAGAAGTGTGGTTCGTCACTCTAGAGCACACATCTCCACTGCTCTAGAGTCCAGTTGCAGTGTGCTTTACACTACTGCATCCAACGCTTTGCATTGCACTTGGTGATGTAAGGCTTGGATGCAGCTGATCGGCCATGGAAACCCATTCCATGAAGCTCTACGCACAGTTGTTGTGCTAATCTGAAGGCCACATGAAGTTTGGAAGTCGGCAGACTGTCGGCGACTTCTGCGCACTGTGCACTTCAGCATGCGCTAACCCTGCTCTGTCATTTTACGTGGCCTACCACTTCATGGCTGAGTTGCTGTTGTTCCTAGTTGCTTTCACTTTGTTATAATACCACTAACAGTTGACTGTGAAATAATTAGTAGCTAGAAAATTTCATGGATGGACTTATTCCACAGGTGGCAACCTATTTATGGTACCACGCTTGAATTCACTGAGCTCCTGAGAGCGACCCATTCTTTCCCAAATGTTTGTAGAAGCAGTCTGCATGCCTAGGTGTTTGATTTTATACACTTGTGCCCATGGAGGTGATTGGAACACCTGAATCCAATGATTTGGAGGGAAAATATATAATGGCAATAGTGTATATGCCCAGATCTGTATGTGTTTTATGAACATGTATACAGGTATACAGCATATTTAAAAAATATAAGGAATATGCAATAAGTGATATAAATTGAACAAATGTAATGAGGTAGATTGTGATTCTTTTTTCTGAGACAGACTCAGCCCCCCTCCTCCTTATGAATATATAAATTTACTTTAGATCTTGGGTGTTTAGTGTTTACCACTCAAAAATCATCGTTATTTTTTCAGTCACCTTAAAAAATGGGTATTCTGGCCCTTCCCTTATATAAGGATTTCATCTGACTATTTAAACTTGTGTGTTATATCTCCACCATACATTTTTACAAAAATCAATTGAAAATTACATGGGGAGGCAAGTTCAGTTGGTACTTTAATACTCCTATGTAGCACGTTGGACTGGCAAAAAGAAACTCTTGAATTACTATATGGCTACCGCAAACAAAGAGAAAAATTCCAAAAGAGCAAAGATAATTAAGGAATGTCAATGAACACAAGGCACACAAACCTACTCAAATGCGAAAAGCCAACTAATTTGCCTGCAAAAAGAAAATATGATTGTTGACAAATAAGGCGTATGTGTATTAAATACAAAATATGTATATTATCAAAAATCCAGCAACTGAATGACCAGTTATTTTTAACTTGATCTTTGATCAAGAAATGCATACAATTATGCATGCAATCACTGAGATACAAATTAATTCCTGTACCATGCTGTTTTATTCTTATTAACTGAATACTTTGGAAATTTTCAGAGTCAAAGAAGTGTCTCATAGATGGAACAAAAATACATACAGAGACATTCATGAAAGAGCTTTAATTCATCCAACGTCTAAGAAAAATGTTTGAAAGATCAACTAAAGAAGGATGGTGTAGGGTGTAGTGACTGAAACACATGAATGTATTATTCAAGAACTGAGACTGGTCATACCAGAGAACAAAAATTGGCTATATTTAAATTTTATTGAAAGAAATTCACAGAGGATGCAAAATTAATTGCACAGTCACAGATTTCTTATGACATCAGAGAAAAAAAAAGCAAGACTGAAGTAGTTACATTATCAACAGAGATGGAAAACATCTAGGCATAAACAAAACAGTATTATAAATAACAGATAAAGCCACAAACAATAGGAAAGAATACTTAAGTCTGGAAAATATGGTAAGGCTTCTATGGAAAAGATATGTATCACAAAATGAAAAACAGGGTATTTAAAATATTTTAAATAGTCTCAATGACAAAATTGTCTCAATGACATTCTACAGAATTTCATTAATTAATCTGAACATTTGTGTCTGTTTGTATGAGCATGTATGTGTGTTTTGTATGCACACATAGGACTGCGAGGCCCATGTAATTATTGACCTCCAGCAGTCCATATATATATATATGGCTTTGATATATGGTGAAGGCAGAGGAAAAGATGACAAACAATAGAACTACTTTGTCTAACTTCTGTACCATCACAATTTTTTTGAATGGACAAAAAGCAGAAATGTAAAAAAAAAAAACCACACATTGCTCTTTCTGCTTTAGTTCTTGTTACTCTTATTGGTTGTTTCTTAAGTTGCCGAGTACAACATGAAGTTGTTACAAAACCGATGTCATGACAGAACAAAAGTTTTCATGAAAATTTCAGTCTTACTCCCTCTATTTACATCTCAAGTAAGGTCCTATACTGTGTCTTTTTATAGTTTCACATCCAACAATCTATACTCACTGGCTACTTTATTAGAAGCACCTTGCTAGTGCTGGGTTGGACCCCCTTTTGCCTTCAGAACTGCCTTAAATTATTCATGGCAAAGAAACAACAGGGTGCTGGAAACATTCCTTAAACATTTTGGTCCATATTGACATGACAGCATTACACAGTTCCTGCAGATTTGTTGGCTGCTCATCCATGATGCCAATCTCTTGTTCCACCACATCCTTAGCTGAAAGGAGTGGCACCCGGTGTGGTCTTCTGCTACTGTAGCTCAAATGCTTCAAGGTTTAACATGTTGTGCATTCAGAGATGCTCTTCAGCATACCTTGGTTATAACAAGTGGTTATTTGAGTTACTGTTGCCTTTCTATCAGCTCAAACCAGTCTGGCCATTCTCCTCTGACCTCTGGCATCAACAAGGTATTTATGCCCAGAGACCTGCCATTCATTGGATATTTTCTCATTTTCAGAAATTAGGTCAGTAGGTCTGCAGTTTCTGAAATACTCAGACCAGTCTGTCTGGCACCAACAACGCTATGCTCAAAGTCACTTAAATCATCTTTCTTTTCCATTCTAATACTTGGTTTGAACTTCAGCAGATCATCTTGACCACGTTTACAATGCCTAAATGCATTGAGCTGCTGCCAAGTGATTGGCTGATTAAATATTTGTCTTAATGAGCAGCTGAAAAGGTGTACCTAATAAAGTGGCTGGTGATTGTATATTATCAATGATCTATTCAAAGTGATTTCCCCGAATTCTCAGAATATGCTGTTTTCTAACCTTTGTCTAACTGTTACTTGTTGAGTGAAATCCAAAACCACAAAACTGCTCTAAATATAAATGACATCCACTGCAAATAAGTCCAGTAAGAGTCTTCTTCTAAGCTGATAAGTGCAATATAAAAAGAGGGCATAAATGGGACAGGGCCACAACAAAGACAAGCTACTGTTTGTTGTCTTTGACATGTTATGTGCTGCATCATCCTGGTGGGTTCAATGGTTTGACGGTCCTATCTGGGCGGTAAGAGACATGAGCACTACCCTGCTAGGGGCTTCACCAAATACAATTTTTTTCAAATGAATAAAACAGAAATGACCGCATTAAAAACATCTGTATATCAACCATTTGTATTAAGCAATGTTTCATAATGAACGCACACCTTTCATTCTGAAGTGTTTTTTTTTTATTTGAGAGAAGTAATGAAAATTAGTTTTAACTTGAAAAAAATATTTTGAACACGTATCGTAATTTCGTATCGTTCGATTCTGTAAACAGCAGGCAGCCAATCATTAACTGTACTGTGAATTCAAATGTTGGTCTTTTTTCATTTCTTCATTGGAGCCTTCAGGATATATATACTTACCAAAACCTGTGTTGTTGTTGTGTCAATAGCCAGTGCTGTAAACGGTATGTATGTTGGTGTATGTGCTTGTAAGTATGCTTATAAGGGGCCTCAGAGCCCCATTGATGTAGGTCCCCCTCTTGGGGGCTGGCTAGGCCAAGCCTCGCTCTTCTGCCCGTGCCCCTCACTCAAATCTGAGGCATCTTGGGGTGACCTGTGTGGGACGACTGGAGGAGGTGGTGGTGGGTAGGATGGAGGGTGAATGTTGAGATGGGGAAGAGAGGGCAGAGGTGGACGAGGGCTGGTGGGTAAAGGTGGTGGTGTGGCCTGTGGCCGGGCACGGTGGCGAGATGACGGGGAGGAGTGAGCACTTTTTGGCCTCTGTTCTGGGCAGTCGCTGATCTGTTCCAGGAGAGAAGGCATGTCTCCCTCAATCTTCTCGAGGACAGCAGCCATTTGCCTTTCTATCTGCTCAATCACAGTGTCCATCATCCAGTCGGACCTGCTGTTCACCTCGGATCCCATGCTGCTAAAAGCCGCACCCCCGCTTGAAGAATAAGAAGGACAGTAGTGGCCCCCAAAACCTGGCAAGCCTGTTCCTGTTTCTCTCTCTTCCTGGAGAGTCTTTTTGTGACCCAGACCTGGGGATCCTCTCACTGCATAATCTAAACCCTCCTGTTTCAGCCTTGGAATGCCAAATTCAGAAATTCCTATTCCATCCATTTCTCTACTTTTGGTCCTAGGGCTCCCATCTCCCTGTTTCCCTGTCCCTGCAGTCTTCTCTGCCACAGCCTCTGGAAGCTGTGTTTGACACCAGCTGGCAGGGTTTATGTCCTGCCTCCGTTCCCTTTTCGGCTCCCGATGATGCAGTGCCTTATCATGAGGAGGTGCTGCAGAGGATCCACCTCCAAGCTCCATGGAGCGGGAGAGAACTGCTGTTGCCTTCCGGTAACCTGCATCCTCAGGGTTGTCAGGTGCTTTCTTTTCTTCAGCGCTGGAGATCTCCTGCTCCAGGACAATCACTTTGGTCCCTCTGCTGTCTGTGAACTTTGTGGAGTCATTCGAAGCTGCAGTCTTCTTATCCAGCGAGGGTTTATCTTGTGCCCGAATTGCAGTGTTTCTCTTGGTGCTGTCCCCTGCCCCCTTCTTCACACTTCCATCATCCTTTTCCAGCTCCTGATTCAGTGCTTTTGGTGAGTACCCTGTTTCAGAGGAAGGCTGTGTTGTCAATGGTAGCGGTGTCCCCACAGAGGGGCTCACTGGAGTCACCCCAGTGTTCCTCTTTGCCTCTCCCAGTCTGATAGTCTCCCCTTTCTTTTCCTTCCTTTCTGCATCACCTTCTTTTGATGCATCATTGACTTTCTCCTCCAGAGACCCGCTGTTGGAGCTCTTGGTTGTAACCTCCCCTGTGCCCACATCCCCAGCTTTCTCTCCTGTCTTGTGGCCATCACCTCCGGAACCCCCATCCTCAACAACTCCACCAGAATCTGGAGCTCGGAGGCGCTGCATGAAAGTAGTGACTCGAATTGCTTTCTGTATGGGTACAAAGAAAAAAGGAGGAGTACCGCTAATCAACATTGCCTTCATAGCAATGACAAATCACCTGAAAAACTGGGGGGGGAAAAAAGTTATACTGTTTTAAAAATTTATGATGAGCATTTCACAAGGGTTTCCAAATTGACTGTATTATGAAGGTTATGGTTATTCGACTTTTTCCTGGTTATCCACAAATTGCTGGGCATAAATGGTTAGAATCAAAATGTAAAACACACTTGTAATGTGTAGTTAGATTAGTCTTAAATGGTCTGGCTCTGTGTTGAAAAGCATGGTTTAAGTGACTTTGTTATGGTACTACCTTGACTTCCTGCCAACACAAATGAAACATTCTTCACAGAGATGGAAGATACCTAAAAGCGTGACACCAGAATTTGTGGATGGGTGTGATGAAGGAATTTTCTTATTGTCAATTGCTACATTGTACTTAGGGTAAAGTGGAATAACACTGAAACCGTGTTGCAGGAAATTTGTAGTAAGTGGGTGAGTTTTGTTGTGTTTAACATTTGATCATATAAAATATAGAAATGACGATTGACATTATTTGTTAGGCTTGCACAAATATATCAATCACATGGCACTGTTCTACTGGCACATCCGTTCAATACTGTACCATATTTAGGTACTTTTCTGCTGAATATTTACTTGACCTGTACCATACAGAACCGTGTCAGGAGGTAGTCCAAAGGGTGACAGATTTTGCCCTGAAGCATACTCACAGTAAAGTCATTGGATAGGGTGTTTCTTAGCTTAATTGTAGGTGCCATGTTTAATTTTTTTATTGAAGTTTGTATACTTTTTTGTTTTGGAGTCAGTTTAAGATGGAAAACAAGCAAAAAGGCTGGTGTTTTCTAATGTTGCTGTTTTTTTTTTTTTACACTGCAAACTCTTCCACATTGAAAAGCTATCCGTTTGGTAAACTGTGACATAAAAGGTCAATGTGACTTCTCTATAGTCTAAACATGCCTCAGTGCTTTATTGCTCTTTGCATTAGTCAGTCACACAAAAACATGTTCAGAATTGTCTTTTTATCAGTCTCTGGTTGACAAGAAGCAGAAGACTAGATGGCTTCAGCTCATCAATCAAAAAAATAAGCAAGTACTTGAAATTTTGGAAATGTGTTTACAGTCTTAGATCTATTTGCTAGATATAGCTTAATATGTATTTTTTAAAGCCTACAAATAATGACTGAATATGAATTTAAACCGTTTTTAACTTCCCTTCCATAAATGATTTGTTATGGTAAACAATGTTACCGGCTCAGCAGTTTAGGCCTAGCAGTGGCGTTGCCCTTACCAAGCGTGTGCTGCCATGTTGCTGTGTGTTCTTATTATGGTTTGACTATTACAGGTGATTGCACATCAACTAATAAAATAATATCTTGTTTTAAACCATAGCTGCTCAACAGAAAAGCAGCTGATACCATGCCATGCTCTGTCAGCACTGTACTACACAGTATGTTACGGAAATGCCAGTGAAAGGCGCAAAAAGTGTACTGTAACTGCTTATACCGAGTCACTGGTTTTCATGCTTGGTAATAGTTCAAAGTGTGTTGAATTTATTCAACAGTCTTGAATGGCTTTTGAAGTACTGTTCAGTGAAACATGTACTTTGCATGTATCATACAAGAGACTGTTTCTCAGGACCAGAACTAGGCTGCTGTCCCTCTAAGGTGTCTAGTGATTCTGTTATTTTCACTTACGCAGAGGGACTGCCAAACAGGCTGGGTTTTTTGGTCTGTGTGTTGGCAGGCATTAGACCAAAGTAGTGATGGGAGAACTGATGCACTTAAATACCAGATGGGTGAATTAGTGGACAGTTGTAGACTTCATCCTATTGCTGACATGGATGCGCACAGAAAGAAACTTCCAGCTCTGATTACAGCTAAAAATTGGTCTGCAGGTTACCTCTCATAGACATGTGCTTTGACATGTCTCTGCCTTTCCATACCTGGTCCATCTTGTTAATTATTTCCATGGTTTAAGTGTAAATTTCCTTTCCTGCATCAGCCACCCATCCTTCTCTGTCTGTGGAGACCATTCAGGAAGTGATGCTGGTGTCCAACACACACCCATTTCACATCACCCAGTATGTGAACTGCTGCACAGAGATGGCATGTATGGAAACCTACTCCTGTGCACGTGTATTGTGTTGGAACGGGGAAGAAGGACATGTACACCAATTCACTGAGGAGGGTTTTACAGCAAGGCATTTTTTGTGTATGATTTTAGCCCCACATTTTCTTAGGACGGCACAGTTTCCACTCAGCCACTGTAAGGTGCTGGCTGGGGTTTTGTTTTGGCTTGATTTGGCTTTCTGTGGCCGTGCTATGAAAATGGGGTGAGAAGCAGGGCACGGAGATAAGTCTCAGCCTTCGGCCTGCACTTTCCCCATAGCGCTGCCCGAAGGCATGGTACCTTTAGCTCCTGGGATTCATGGTTAAAGGGAGGAAGAGAAGAAGATTATCTGGGTTAGTAACATCATCGTTACTCTGGACTCATGTGCCAGGAGAACACAAGTGAACACTGCTGAATCAGCACTTTCCATAAACCCTGAGTCAGAAACCTCTGCTTAAGCACTTAATTAATGTTAATCGCAATAATCATAAATCACACTTACATATCAGATCCTCAAAAAGTGGTGTGGCTGAGACTTGTTATGGGGGATAAATCAGGTTCAAGGTGTGCAACTGAAAGAATGCAACCTACAGACATTTTTCAAACATTCAGCAAAATAAATTGTATTTTGTTTTTAAACTGCCTTTTCTAACTCAAGATTGCAGGGAGCCTGGAGCCCAACTTTGAGACACAAGATACATGCTGGACGGGGCACACGCTCACACGCTAATACTATAAAAAGATTAGAGCGGCAGCCTCACCTTAACTGCATGTCATTGGATTGTGAAAAGAAACTAGAGCACCCACAGGTAACCCATGTAGGCACACACAATACATGATCACACACAGAGCTGAGGGCAGGAATACAACCAGTGACAGTGCTACCCACTGACCCAGTGTCCAACTCTTCCACCTGAATATAACTTACAGACTCTTAAATAACTTTAATGAAAAAAACATCTGCAACCTGTTAAATTGTATGAATTTTAAGTAAAACATTCAGCTCAGTGGGTGGCATTATATTATATATTAAAATATTATAAATATTTTTCTAATGTACATAGGTACCTACCCAGGTTATGTACACCCACTACTGTCAACATGAAAACACACAGCAGTGTGTCACCATCATGTCTTTTAAAATAGTTTTGATTCAGGAAAATGTTTGTTAAAAGCAATGTATATATTCAAAACATCAAAAAAACGTAGTGTGTCTAACTCAAGTTGCCAACATAACTTGCAAAATTACATAGTGATCTGTTGAAGCTTTTAATAAATATAGTCCTTTATTTGGATATATACTGTACTTGATATTTAGGCTTTATTTGAGTAATCACTTCCATCTAATCAGAGGGCTGAAATTTCTGAAATTAAGATGACTTTTAAAATAATTATTAGTGTGTTTCTTATTCAATAAGTTTAATGACAGAAATCAGTTTGTGGATGTTTTCAACAAAGATGCTACCCTGGTTTCTATGGAAAGCATCATATTATATCGTAATAGTTAGTCCTCAGCCTTAAAGTTTGAAATGTATTTATATAGAAAGTTAAACAATTACATCTATTTTCTTAGCAGTAAGGGTTAACATGTGAGTTACCCTGTACATACGTCTAACACTATGTAAACTGCTAAATGGTGGTTGGTTGAATGAAACAGTAGCTAAGTGTAATGAGAGATGCAAACATAACTAACATGATGGAATAAGATCCTTTATTCTGTTGGGTCTAAGCATGTACCTTGCATCACGGCAGTGAGAGTTACCATTTGCATAACTGTTTAAAAAATAAACAGTCCAATTAGCCTGTCTTTTTATTGAGTTTGTCCATTTATCTTACCCTCCACTTGGCTTTGGCAAAATTCTTCTCAAACTGCGCACATACTCCATCTTTCAGGTTTTTTTCAGAGGCTCCATTACCAGCGATCCTAAAACACACATGAAAACCACGTTCTCTAAATATTTGTAGCTGACATGGAGACAGACCCAGGCTGACTAGCATGCAGATCCCACTAACAGTACATAATTCAGAAATTCAACATGAAAAAAAAAAAACATTTACTGCTCTTTCATGTTTTTCTAATTTTCTTCTAAATGTTTGAAGCAGTTGTAATTAATCTATATTATCTTTTCATAATAAATTTTAGTCTACCACTGCCTTTCTTGCATTTCACAGACATAAATGCAAACCAAACACATTTTTAAAGTTATCCTCACAATTTCAGTCATGACTGGGAAATAAATAAACACAATTCACCTCTGTGTTTATACACATTTAAGCAATTTCGGCAATCTAAATCTGGAAGGTCAGAAAAAAGTGGCCATAAATTGTGTTTTTTTTTTATTTCAACATGCCTTCATTCTCAACAACATCTACAGGGCTCTATGATCTAAAGAGGCAGCATAATTGCTGACGTAGTAAAAACCGCATGATGCCCCAATCCAATTCAATCCAACTTTATTTATAAAGCACCTTAATAACAACACAGTTGGCCAAAGTGCTGTACACAAACATAAGAACAAATAAAACACATAAAATAATTATAGATAAGACATTTAAGAGAACAGACAAAAAAAAAAAGAACACAAATATAAAACAAGAACTGAGCCACTATACTCCGAGTTCATGACTGGGCCATTCTGTTTTTCTTATCTATTTAGGAAAAATCTGTTTTAAAATCTAAAGTTTGTACTTTAGATTTTACTTTTACTTATAGAATGGATAGCAGACTGGTGATAAGCTATGTGTGGATGAGCTGGTGGGTATTTGGTTTAGGCCCATGATGGTGATCAGATGAGCAGTGGAAAGTAGCACTCACCATTCATGCCACAGAGCATCCTGGGCTGTGATCCTCAACATCTGGTCCACCTCCATCAGTCTGCACACCAGCTCCTTTGCTAAGAAACAGAGATGGACAAAATCACATTATTCAAGTGCTGTTCCTTCTGCAAGCCATACACATGTATTTTATTTTCATTCAAGACCACACTTGAGTTTTGAACACTATCAAAGTTTAGTGATCATATAAATGTTTAATCAGGTCTGCTAAATAGAAGAGAATGACATGGTTTTTTCTAGCTAGATATCAAAACAGGTTTTGCCAGACTGTGATGGTTGAGTTGGTGGCCACACCTCCTTCTTCACTTTGTCCTGTTCTAGTGTAACCCTGTCTCATTTTTCTTGTCTAGTTTTCTTGCTGTTTCTATCTTGTGTAGTTTATTGTATGTCTAGCATATTAGCTATGTTTTCATTCCGCACACTTCTGATTCGCTGAGTGCACGTGGTTCTAGATTCTTGTCTCCTTTGTTCTGGGCCTGCTGTTTCATTCTTTGTGCTGATCTGTTGTACCTGCATTTATTCTCAACACTTGCCTATTTACTGTTCCTGTTCCATGTCCATCGTGGTTCCTAGTCCTGCCTGTCTCCCTAGTTCCACCTTGTACACACATTGGTTCCCCGTGTGTTGTTAAATAAAACGCTATGCAACTATCTCTTCACTGTCTTGCCTATGTTGGTCTTCAACCAAAACGTTACACAGACTTTACGAAGACCTTACAGACATTACATTAGCACTGGTATAAGATAAGTATGCCAAACTTTCGAACATTAATAGAGAATGGAAGTACAGTGCATCAGTAAATTCTTCACATAGATTCAGGAACGATGTTTTTTGGACTAACCAAATGCAGCTGAACAAATGTAGTTAAACTGGTTTATTCTAAGAACATAATCAGTCCCAGAAATCAAGTTTATGTTGCCACTCTGTGAATGGCACAGAATCTTTGCATTTTGCAGAGCACCTGACCGTATTTTATATATGTTCAAATAATTTATTTTCTGTATGTAAATTACAGTGACCTTCTCAATCACTGGCTGGCATACAACACAATATCTGTCCCTTGTTGATGACACTGTACCTGCAGGAGAGATGTCATCCCAGTAAGGAGAGTCGAATTCGAAGTCCCCTGCCACGATGCGGCAGAAGATGATGCGGTTGTGCATGTCTGTATTTTCCTCCTCTGTTTCATCATAAAATGGAGGGTTTCCTGACAAACTATCAGACACAAGAATGAATGTTGTCCATAGATGGACAGGGGGAAGTTGAATAGTAGAGAAGAGCTAGATGTTCGAACATACAAGACCAAGAAAGAAGAGCACAATAGGTAATGCTGAAGAAAAAAGACAAATAATTTTCAATGACCCCGAATACAAACTTACAGCATGTACATGATGACGCCAACAGCCCAGCAGTCCACAGGACGACCATATCGGTGCCGGGCCACAACTTCTGGAGCTGAGAGAACAGGGTGAGAGCGTGAAAATGTTGTAACAGAGAAAAGCAAAATACGATATCATAATGTGCAAAGATTGCATAAGGTTAACAGCAATGATACAGACTATTTCAGCTCTACCTGCTACATACGTGTCATTTACTTACATTCTCATAATGAGGGAAGATAACTCCCATAGACCACAGATCATCTATGTTGGTAATTGATCATAATAATACCTATTAATTTAACTTACATAAATGGTGTGGAAGTATAGCAATAATATAGTTATAAATCAGACTTTTTGGGTAACTTGATGCTGTACAGTACAGAATAAGAGCAATAAAATAAGTACCTAGATACTCAGGTGTGCCGCAAGGCTCAGTTATGGAGCCATTTTCAAACCTTGACAGGTAGAAATCTCGCAGCACAACTTTATTGTGGTTGTTCTCCCTGTAGTACATTAGATTCTCCAGCTGATGGCAGCAGATAGAAGCACGTTGAATATACATTGGCTTGAATGGGAATCAAGACAAACAGCTGTAATATCAACCTTTGGATTTTACTGTCACTGCACTTGCAAAATGTCAAACAAGCTGTTATAAATATTGGAAATGGAAATGTTGAATTATACTAGTCTTAGTTTTAATTCATCAGAGAAATGGCCATGTACAGTAAAAGAAGCCCGACACTGACTGTCTGCCACATATGCCCAAGTGTTGTTCTTGTGTTCATCACAGTTCTGACTACCAAAGGAAATACTTACATTATATACAGAGTGACTCAGGATCTTAAATAACATGCATGGTGATTCAACTTCAAAACTTCCTGCTGTAATGCAATTGGAAGATATCTCTATTTCCCTTTTGTGGGGGGTGGTATGCTGAGTGAAGTATATTAAAAATGTAGGATGAAATTCAAGAAGATAATTTTTCCTTTCTGAAAACCCCTACCAAATGTATTTCCCACTATATTTTGTTTCATTCAGTTAGAATTACTATATTTTGATCAGGTACTATTAAAAGGTGTAGTCTCACTACTCTTCTATTTTCTCTTATCAATTTACATTGAAATCCTAAATCCTAAAGACCTTTTAAATCTTGAAAACATATTTTTACATTGTCACAAACTGCCGATTGTAGAAACTAACCACAAAAGGAAAATAAAACAAAAGTGGCAATTTTATTATCAGATTTCACATTAAGCATTTGCTGTTTGGAGTAAATGTAATGAAAAACATAAAATATCATTAAATATTGTTGAAATTGCACTTGAACTGTGCGTGAACTGTTGTCATTGTTTGAGCTCTACAAATTATTCATTTTGCTAACATTCATTCCAGTAAGATAAATGGGTTTTATAACATCAACATGAGAGCCCCCAATAAGAATTTACATTAAAACTATGGCAAAACATTTGCTGATTTTCACTTTTAATAAAATACCAGTTTTTTGCCACCTGAATGGTAGGCTTCGTTTTATTGCTTTTAAAACAGACTATGATTCAGACTACAAGTGTTTCCATATTCGTATAACCACTGAACAGCACAGCAGAACAGATACTGAATATATTAAACAATAAGCTTGTTCTGTATCTTTAAAGAATCTTAAACAAGTCTTTGTGACAGTAAAGTAATTCTATCAGGACACAAGGGGGAGCCAAAGATGCAAACAATAAATAAAGATAAAACGTTACTTTTTAATCAACTACAGAGATGAACTAAGGCCAAGGGAAACTATATTTGGCAATTAAGGAATAATTTATCTTGCTAATATTTGTTTTTCCATATTATAGCCATAAGGGGTAGTCTGCAATATAACAATTTAATGTTCCATAATTATGTCACTTTTGTAAAGAGGGCCTAGTCACATAATGAATTACTGTAAATGTTCTGCTTTTAGTCACTCATACAACTGACTTTCTTTTTGAAAGAAAGCAACAGATCATGGAGGGGTGTGGAGTTGGTGGACCACCAAGATTATTGCCAAATAAACACATTACCTTCAGAACAACTGATTTCATTAGTGTGGCTATGGGCTCCATGACAGCATGTGGCTGTACACGGCCTGCAGTGGCACAATGGAGACACGGCGTTGTGTTCTTCTTTAAGGTCTAACAGACTAACAGACTCTAATCTTTCTGATGGAGGCATAGAGACACAGAGCCCCACCTTTAAGTTTCTGTGCACAATGTTGAGGGAGTGAAGATATGCCACGGCCTCCAGGACTTGGCGGATCACATTTGCGGCATCTCTCTCTGTGTAGTTACCCTGGTCCAGAATCCAGTCAAAAACATCTCCTCCCGTGGCCCTGAGTGACCCATTCAGGCAATTTACGGGATGTGGTGCACATACAATCTAAGAATCTCCACCTAGAATGTTCTGGTTAAATCATACTGAAACAAGTTGTACAATCAACATAACAAGCAGACATTCTAATTCATATTGTGTGTGAAACCCTACATTAATCCATATTCATTCATACAAGCCTGTAATCATGTCCAGGCATGGTGTGTGGACTCTTGCGACTGAATAAATCTAATTATAAACCATGTTTGGCTTCTGATTTCAATGAATGGAATTTCCAGCACAAAGATGAAGCGCAGTGAACTGCCTTCCCTGTTTCCACTTTGGCATTTTTGGCTGAATATAGCTCCACTAGACATATCTAGAAACAACATAATTGGCTTGAAAAACAAAAAAATGCAGTGCTCAGTTAAATATATGCTGCTCTCACATGCTGCAAACACTGCTAATGACATTACTATACTAGTGACAGCTACAGCAAATCAATGTGAAATAAAGTCTTTATCTTACAGTTCCTGGATAATAAAATATTCCTTCCTTGTCTCAAATGTGTCAATCAGCTGCAAAATATTAGGGTGGTTGACCCTAAAAGAGAAAAATAAAATATCTTAAAAATCAATAGAAAAACTGTGGTTGCAAATATTCAATTAAATTAAATCTAATTACAAAACACCCTTTTACAACAATGACTTTTTGAGACACTTCACAAGAAAGGTGAACAAGAAACAAAAATAGATTTGTACTGACAATACAGTAATACGTTCTTTTATAAATACTGAAATAGAAATTGGCCAAAACCATAGTAGAAAGTAAATAATAAGTATACTTGGCGATAGCAAGGATGATACATACATATGATGAAAAGCTTTTCAATGAGTGGATTTCATTGTTTCCTAGTCCATTATTGTTGCAATGCTACTGTACCACTGTCACTGGAAGTGATGCTGCGGTGCGTTTTTCACACTCTCTGAAGCATCTTCTTACATTTTTAGGATGGCGATCTCATTTTTGGCAGCCCTGCGCACTTTTCTGCCGTCCTTCTTCAGGAACTTTTTACACGTGTAGACTTTGTCCGTCTCCTTCTCCTTTACAAGGCACAGCTCACAGAACTCCTTGCTGAGGAGAGTAAAGCATGACACCATGCTGACACAGCCAGTGATGTAAACACGCCTCTCTTTCTCGTCTTTGCGTATGCCAACAAATAGTGTTTTGGATGCAGAACCTTCTGAGATCTGTTCTGTCACATAATTGAACGTCAATACAACAATTTCACTCCTGGTTTCATCAAAAATGTACAAATGACCAACATATAGTCACATGGTCACCTTTACAAAAAACTGCTAAAATTTCAACTGCACCAGAAATGTAAGTTAAGAAGGCAAAGATTTTAAGTCATTTCAAGTATTTTCATGAAAATAAAATCCAATATCTTTTTAGCGAATCAGCTAAATTTCAACTTTGAAAGCAAAATTCATAACAAAAAAATTTTGATGTACACATTGTGTTTTGTCAGGATGTCTAACTAGGACCTCCCATGTATATGAATACAATGTTCATCTAACTTTGTCTGGATCCTCTTGGTGGGCACAATTATGACAGGACACAAGGGCAGGACCACGATTACTCACGCTTTGAGGACCTGGCCAATCTCGTATTTGTCTGTGATATCTGATAGGCTGTTGTACACACGCCCGTCCCGCACAGCAAGACATCCGAAGGGCATTACGGCAAACACCTGTTGAAAACAAGCATTGTGGTCACATTCCTATGACTAAATGAATCAATGGGAATGCTTAATACATTACCTCGAAAACCAAAAGAATTCTTAAAATGACCAAAACCCAAAAAAGTATTTTACTCTCAAAGTTCATGTGCCAAGGAAAATTTCAGATCAAGTTTGTTAGAGGACAATTGTTCACAAGAAAAGCAAAGACTGTGACCGCTATAGGTATGGGTTTACAATAAGAACGCTGCTGGATTAAGTCCCAGGAGAAACCCTAGCCTTGTATCCTTGACCTCTTACTGTAAAATATCTGCTTTTAAAAATGGACAAATGTTATATTCCTCAATCCTATGACATAATACATTGGTACCCTCTTCAATTGCCTACAATAATCCTATTTGTGTTTATAATCAAATTTTAATACAGTCTAATGCAATGGTATCTACATTAATCATGTTATTTGTACTATTATGTCCTTTAAAAAAAATAAGATCAGAGGGAAAATAATGATTGGCTGACAAATGTGAAAACCTAAATGTAGTAGTAATATTTATTTTTATGAGAAATTATTATAATAAAACGGAGAACTGACAAAGCACTGTATAACAGGCGGTCAGTGTGAAAAGTGAATGCAAAATGGGAATAAACTCAGTCTTCTGTTGTCACGGCCCATCTGTTGGCCCTAATCTCCCTCTAATCCAAGCCTGACTTGAAAGATGAGGAGCAATACCAAAATAACAGACCACCTGACTCTACCATTACATAACATTTGTAGATGTCTGTGACTGTGGTAATAAAGCAATTACACTGGTGCAGCTGCCATAACTCATAGCAGCTGAACCATAACTCGTGGAGCCTGATCAGACAAGGTCTGTTTCAAACCTTTGTCTTTTAGCAGTTCACGTGCATCTTAGTAGGACTTTTGACTTTAGCTGTTCACTGTAATATGTAATTACACAAAGTTTTTGCATTAAGCCATAACTACTAAGATAATTTCTGAAAAAAGGTATTGACTCCAGGGAGAAATAATTATAGAATCAGTGTGTTTAGTTTTTGGTTTCACTTAATGAATTTTCCTGAAATTTTCAGGTGGGCAAGAACATCCAACATGAAACGTTTAAATAAAACGTATTTTAATGGGAGTGTTACTTATTATAAACACAGGACACAAAGATTCAGCGTGATTCTGTATATTCCAGGTCAGCCATTACTGGAAGTGAAATATGAGGCACCACCAACCAAACTGTAAATTAAAGCAAAGAAAGCTGACAGGCCCAAAAAAGTCTGTGCACTGAATGCCAGAATATTTATCTTTGGATGAAGATTACCTTGCTGCAGATGCATTGCCTTCTGATAGTCAGTCCATGGTCCTTTTTTCATAACCTAAGGTTATTTTTACATTCAGTAGCCAAGCGACTATAACCACCATTGCTGCCAAGTGGGGAAATATTAATCAGCAAGTCCTTCCTATTTTCCACAGACAAGGCCCTTGGCACAATCCCAGCAGTCTGCTGTTTCCCCAAAGGTTAAAAACTACCTTTTAAAAGAATACAGTTACGCCAATTTCTCTGTGTTGCCTGGACCTTTGATTGATAGCCGTGTAGTCTTAACATTGTAGCGTCCCACCAATTAGCTTGTCGAAATTCACAGTCATTTCTGTTCTTTTAGCATGCCCAAGGGTACCCTTAGTCTGGGATCACAGTTCAGCTTAAAAGAGCAGGATGCTTTATGTGTACGCATCACAATTGGAGAAAAGAAGGAGCATTATCCGCTAGCCTGGTTGCTTTGCCTGTCAAAACACATTTCTGAATAAAAAAATCTTCAAGGTGCACTTAAATTGTTTAAGTAGGCCTTTTGTTTAAGGTAAGAGCCAATTCTTATTTTCATAACTCTAGAAGTCGATACACTTGGCTTGTAAAATTGGGCTGTTGATCAGTTTAAACCTCAGGGACGTTGCTAACCTCGAAGAACATAACGCAGCAATTTGTTTAATTGTCATATATCTCATAAGAAGAGCATTTGGGTGTCTGCTTGCAAAGCTATAAATGATCGAAATATTCCATTTCTCAGCATGCTTCCATCTCAGGAAAGGCCAGAACATTCTAACAAGCATTGCAATCATTTTTGGCATCTCATGCATTATTATCTCTGAAAACCTTTTGGGGTTCTTGTGAAAACTGTCACAAATCCTAGATGTCCAGCTGAGAAAATGGTATGGCCTACCTATTGTACTTTTCATCTGAATCTCTCAGGAAAAACTAACTGCAGACTATTGATAGACTGGTCAAATAAAAGTGGTTTATATCACTCTGGTATATAGTTAATGCTACCTGTCTGTAGATTTTTCCTCATTATCCTTCAACACTGAATGTTCCATCTGCTATCGTGAAAAGTCCAAAGGGAATGTCAGTTCTTATGTCCCCTTCCCAAGCTGACGTCATTCCTGTCTTGTAACTGGGTTATCATGTTTTCTCTTATGGTTCTGCATTACCCAGAACTCCTGATGTTTTCAGCTAGCTGTGTTGTCCCTCAGCCCAACCTCCATTAGCTGGGTGTTTTTGGATTGTTGGTGTTTTAAAAGTACATGGTGTGGCAGATTTTTCAATCATGACCATTTATTCTTTTTTTGCCCAAGTTCTAGATTATGGTAATTAAGAATAATAAACCTCTTTCACGAATATCTTCCTAGATATATTTTTTTAAATTACTTCTTACGGAAGGTCCTATAAATATTCAAAGTAAAGACTATGTCAGATCTTCTTTCATAAAAATTGATCTTTTTGGATGCAAGATGTTAACTGGCCAGAGCATGCTGGTGTTTTAGCTTTTTGTGGTTTCCACTCCTCAGTCCTTACAGGATTACGAAAATGTAAAACCTCTTTGTACAAAACAACATTAATACATGTATTCATGTGATTCACAGTCACTCCCATATTTTTCTGTGGGAATTGGAATGGTGCTAATGTAGTAGTTTTTGAGCAACGTTAATTAAAATAGCTTTTCAAAAAATACTGGTGCAAACAAATCACATTTTTAAATTTCAACCTTTTTTAGAATGTTAAATTCAAGAGTGACAAGAAAATGTATGTGAAACTTTTGGAATTTCATGGTTTTCTGCATAAATTTGCCATAAAATGTGATCTGATCTTTATCTAAGTAAAGAGTATTGACAAATATTATGTGCCTAAATAACAACACAAAAAAATCTGATCTTTCATGTCTTTCTTGAGAACAACCATAAAAACCTCATAGTGCTAGTGGAAAAAGTATGTGAACCCTTGAGTTAATGACCTCAAAAAAGCTGATACCTGGAGTCTTGTTAAGAAAATTTGTTAGGAGATGTGGACTAGAGCTACTTTGATTGATAAAAACCACTCAAACATTTTGAGTTTGCTCTGCACAAGAAGAATATGCTTATGTGAGCCATGCCTCACCAACAAGAGCTATCAGAGAAGCTACGGTCAAGAATCGTTGATTTACATAAAGCTGGAAAGGGTTACAAAGTGATTTAAAAGATTTTAGAAATTTACCAGTCTACAGTTAGGCAAACAATCTACAAATGGAGACACTTTGGGACTGTGGCTACTCTACCAAGAAGTGGGCGC
>JABJVR010001190.1:0-33418 GCA_025773905.1 Chitala chitala
TGCTCTTGTTCCTTGTATTAAAAGTACCCTTTGCACAATAGACTCTACCCTTGCCTCTGTTCTGGGGAATCGTTACACAGATGAGGGTTTTTTGCACCATCACTCTTCTTCATTTTGACAGAAGGTTTTCAAGTGTTATCACTTTGCACTGACAACAACAATAAAATCTTTTTTATCATGATCTTTGACCTTTCTCAATTTGAAGGCCTGGGAATCTGATAGGACAGTAATTGATTACACACATTTAAGTGTCTGTATGCATTTGTGACTTGTACATGACTCTCTTTGGCCAAAGAGTGTGTGTTTGTGTAGGTGTGTGTGTGTGCGCGTGCGCGCACACGTTTGTTTTTCCTGACTCCTCTGGGTCAGTGTGTAAATTATCTCTTTACTTCTCATCTTTCCCCTGAGCGTGCACATGTGAAAACATGTTCCCTCTCCTCTCACCAGCCTGATTCCCCCCACTGCTTCTGTGTGTCCACGCACACTTTCTCATCTCCATCCCGACTTGCCCTCATTAAAGTCCAGCCCTTGACCTTGGGAGCCTGTCTCTGTCTCAGGGTGTGGTTAGTGAAGCATCAGGTACTTTCCTCTCACAGAAATGTGAAAAACTATTTTTATTGCGCTCCGCATGGTTCTTTGTCTTCCTCTGCTGTAGCCAAGGGAACACGCCTGCTGTAGGTGGAGCTTACACCATTGCTCCTCTGGACGTAGGCACACATGCAAATATGTTCACCGCTGGCGCACCTGACGAAGACATAGCCAAGCAGACAAGGCGGAGCCAAAATAAACGCATAAACAAATCAACAGGGGCACCTCTTGCTTTTCATGGACGTGCTGCTAGTCTTCTCTTTTCCCTTGTCTTACTGCTGACGTTCACCCATCTGGATCCTCTGAAAATGCTGGTTGTCCAAGCAGCTCTATGTATGTTTTATTAAGCATGTGAGCATCAGCAATGACAGTGGTGCTCGCGGTAGAAAGCGTACGGTTTCCCAGCAGCTGACAGACATCACTGCGGGCCTCACTGCAGTGCATGCACTGTCATGCCCCTGTCATGCCTCCTCATGTTCCCTAGGTGTCGCCCTTTTGGTTCCATGTTTAAGTCATTGTAATTGGATAATTAGTTGTTTAATATCTTGATGTACTTCACCTGTCCTCACTCGTTCTCCGTGTCTATTTAAGCCCTTCACTGTGTTCACTTCCTTGCCAGTCTTTGTATGAATGTATCCATGCCTAGTTGTTAAAAGATCTACGTCTATGCTACGTGTTCTTGTATCAAGCCATTGTGTTTTGGAATAAATCCCTTCCTGCATATAGACTCAATCTCGCCTTCGTCCGTGCTGTACGGAGGTCATTACATGCACACTTACAGCATCCACCAGAACTGAGCCATAAGAGTTGTCACATCGCAGGTATGTCACCTGCATGCAGATGTGGCACATTGTCGAGCGTTTGCACTCTGGATGGCAGAGCTCCTTTGGCGATATGCTAGATGAAAAGGAGGCTGTAAGGTCTGTTTGGTTTGCACACCTTCATGTTCTTACAGGATCATTGGAGTTTGTACTACTGTGCTGATGCACTGCTAAGACTGTGCGAGGCTCTGGGAGTATGGCAGCCATTTTGAACAGCATCTTCATCCTCATTATCGTTATTCGCTCGCACCCATCTCACCTGAGCAGAGAGCCCATTGTTCAGTGTCAGCTTTTCCATTGAACACGCCTTGAAAAAAGTTTTTTTAAAGCCATGCATAAACATAAAAAACAGACCTTTAAATTTAATCACACTTAGCATGTATCAAACAGCAAACATAAATAGTTGTATTACAGCACCATTTCTTCTAATGGCCGATGATAATTAGGACGTAACAAAAGCACCCATTTAGTGTAATTGCCAATAAAGGCCAAGTGAGACAAAGCTTTTACAAATAGCTGATTATGATGTGTAGATATTCCTGAGTGTCCCTGTGCATGTGCCTGAGTGTTTTCATGTATATATACTTTGGTTTGTCTTTCTGATATGGGAGAGAAACCCCTTTGCTTTGTTCTAGCATGGCTTGGCTGTTGTGCTATAATATGCACCTTTCCAATTTCAGCAGTAATTCCCAAGTTTCAATCACACGAGCTACATAAGTAAACAAAGAAGATTAAGCACCTAGCCACGTTACAACTTCAGCTTCTCCTTGATGTAAACGCTAATTTTCAGCCCGGGAGCCATGGATCCAGATTCTCATTACCTGCCTCTGTACAAGGCTTTGTGTAAGTCAGTGTGTGTGTGTGTGTGTGTGTGTGTGTGTGTGTGTGTGTTGGGAGCGGACAATCGCACAATGCAAACGCCCGTCGATGCTGAAGCTGCGGAAACAGCAGGCCCAGGGGGAAACCTTCAACACACGTCCAAAAATCCCATCGCACCTCTCACGGCGCACGATGTGCTACAGGGGCGTATGTGCGATCTGGGCATGTGAACGATGCAGTAGCGCTGCTTTGCTTTTAATGTCGAGAGGAGAGCATGTAGAGCTACGCGCCACAATGAAATGATAGGATACCATCCTGATACGGGCAGCTCTACAACATGACAGCGACAGGATTCCGTCTGCTGCGTTTCTGCAGCTCTACATTACGTCTTTGCAATTTTGTATATGTACTGTACGTAGCAATGAGCTGTAGCTCCAGTCATTCCATTGAATGGTCTGCTAAAACGATGAGGTGAAAAAGGTGTCTTCTGGAACTTCACAATCATCTCTGCTGCATCGTTTCGCTATTTTCTAAAGGTTTTCAGAGCAGTAACTTTTGGACTGTTTGCAAAAAAAAACATCTAGGAGAGGAACATAAGTAAGGTGCATTGACACTAAGTGTTTTCTATGCCATGGGTGTCGTAAAGACCAGCTGTTCAACATGCCTTACGTAAAAAAATATGATTCACAGGCCATCCATAAAAAACTTTCCTTTTTGAAACATCCCTACAAACCTAAAAATTTGAACCTGCAAATGTCATTTCCAGTCTCTTTTACCTCTTTCCAGTTTCTTTTTCTGTTACCAGTTCATCCCCAGCTTACAAACATGTTCCCCTATATTAAAAATAGACATTAAAATTATGGAAGAATATTTGAATATGAAATACTTTTCCAGAAGGATGTTTGTTCTGTTTGGAGTGTTCAGGAAATTGTAGCGGTTTCTTATTCTGTGTTGTAATGGATGTGATGAAACACATTATTTTGAATGGAGTTTTTTTTTTTCCTGCCATGTTAAAGGCTGCCTCTCTGGACACTGTAGGGTAGGACTCAGTTCAGGAGATGAATTATAATAATGACAGCCAGGTGGTATCACTCCCTGTGGGGGATGCAATGTTTTATGAAGCTAATAAGAAAGACATCACCTGTCCCTCTGTCTTTCATTTTGCAGTATCCTCTTCTGACTTTGCTGAGCTTATGACCTTGACTGTCTGCATACAGTGCAGTCGAGGGCTGTTGTGTCATTATGAATGTGGCCTCCTGGAAGTTTAAATTCATTTTGTGGACAAGGTTCCTTGTAACAGAAGAAAAAAACTGGTTCATATCAACATATCCACAAAAATATGTAATATCATCTAAGATTACAGAGATATTTTATTTAAGAAGTGAAAACAGTGGTCTGGACTTTCCATGCCAAGAATTTATTTAAAAAGTGGTACATGTTCCTTTTTTATTAAAATTAAACAAATGTTATTCATTCCACACACAAGTCTGATTGAATGGGAACTGACGGGTCAATATGTTTCAAAAAGATTTTCATGTACCTATCACAAAAAAATACCCTGAGATAAAACTTCATACATACATCATCTTTTTAAATATATTGCAAGCTTTAGAATTTTCCTCTTGCTGCAATTCGCATTTCCTATATTCCCTGAACTTGCAGCATTTATTTAATATGCTGAAATACTAATATGGTAATTGACTTGTAAGACAGAAAGTAAAATTTATCTGTTTCACACCAAAACATGATTATGAAGTTTACAAACAACTGCAGTTATTGACTATTATTGTGTTGCTGAATTGTAAATATACATATGGTTAATTTTTCATATAATAATATATGTAAATATGATATATCAGAACAGACCTTAAAAATACCTCAGTAGATTATGCTGTTATTCTTAAATCAAGATATCAATAGTGTTATATGTATTAAGAGAATTTATTAAAATACGTTTTCAGTATTGTCTTTGTGTTAAAAATTATGAAAAGTGTAATAATTAGGTGTTCAATAAATTTAATGTATTTTGTCAACCAGTTAAATACTGAAAGCATGGTGGCTGAGAATGCAGGATTATTGCCTCCCACTGTCAAAGGCAGGAATTTGAATACAGATCTTTGTACTTCACATGAGAAAATTACATGTTCTCCCCATGCATATATGTGTGTTGGGTGATCTCTGGGAACTGTAGTTTCCTCCCATTTCGAAGCTAAGTCATGTCAACTGGACTTCTCTCTTTTTGATAGGAATGCTTCACTACTCATCCAAGTAGCTTCTTCAGCCCGAGTTACAAATGTAGCCTGAGCTGCAAACTTCAGACTGAGTTGAAACATGGTTTCCTCCCATAATTCAATGCTATTTTAAGTGAACTGCCCAATCAAGACTGGTTGAGGCAGTCAGATGACCATCAGTGTGCTAACCATACAGATGGAACATGGAATGAATTGCAATGCTAGGCGTCAGGTACCCATGAGGATTGAACCCATAGGTACAATATGTTTTATACTCATTGTCATATTGGCTAAATTACAAATGTATTTAAATGATTTAATTTAATGGGTCAATTTCCCTCAGATGCACATAGATGATGTTACATAATTTAGTGAAATGTAGTTTGCTCATGTACTACTCATGTACTACTCATGTCTCCTTATAGACTCATGTAGTCTATACCGGTATATGTCTTTTACAACTTCAGAATCAGAATCAGAATCAACTTTATTGCCAAATGTATTAAAACACACTGAACTGAAGTCAAATTCCTTGTGTGTTTGACATGCTTAGCAATAAGGATAACTCTGTTACTGTTTCTGTTACCAAATGTAAAAGACAATCTATACAATACATGAGTTTCTCTTAACAGATACATTTTCTGTTTCGGTTTCACATATTAAAATATTAGTGAAATTATAGTAGAAACTTAAAAAGTAATTGGGAAGCACTAATCATACATATGTTACAAAAATCTCAGGTGTTGGCCAAAAAGCTTTGGTGAGCCACAGCAGCCGAGGTGAGGTCACATGACCCTACATGAAGACGTGTACTTCCAGTCTGGCTGCTGTTCACAGGCGGAGGCCTCTGGAGATCTAATGTCTTCTCAGGGACAGTGTCTGCTGCTCTTTTTCCAGCCGGTGCCGAAACACCAGTGTGAGCAGAGCAAAGTGACTCACTGAGGTGCAGGGCACATGCTCCTACCGCCTGGGGCCCATGCCTTTCGCTGAGCTTCATGAGAAACATGCCTACCCCCGGCTTCATTCTCACGGTGCCCCTGTCTCACGGTTTGGAGTCTTTGGAGCATGGTCTGTTGACCTGCCCTCCCCCACATGACTCACAGCACTAACATCTGCTCTTCCTCTTTGAATGCCAACCACACCTTCTGTGCCAGCCTGGGCACTCCCTCCTAGCTCACACTTGGCCTGCTCGTGAGTCTCACTTGTTTATTCACACACGCTTGCTGCCAGGGCTGACACCTTTCACTTCCACTTACTTTTACAGTCGAGGGCTGGCCTCTCACTCCCTGTCTGACAAAAGTAGGCATCTCTTTGCCACCGCAGCCACACTGGTCTTCTGAAAAACGTCATGTTCGTTAATCAGGTTTTGGCGCCATGACATGAATGGGAAGTTAAACCAAGACCTTGTATTTGACAATATCCAACAGGTGTGCAGCATTTCAAACTTCCTCAGGTGTGAACAGAAGCACAATGTTGCTGTTTACTCTGTCTGCAAAGAACCATTGAGGCACAGTGACCCAGAACCATGTATAAAACTAAACACCAACAACAAAGTTACCCTCTTCTGTTCTAACAGCATTCACAAATGGTGTCAATCTGAAATTACTAACAATTGTTAGATGTACAATGGCCAATGATTCTGCCTCCTACAGGGCTCATATTGTACACAAGCATGCAGTCTACATGTTTGTGCCCCAGTTATAGGTGTGGAACATGATAGCTTAGATGTGAGGTAGTTCTGACTGAGCGTGCTCAGTATGCTATCAACATTACACAAGGAACAGACGTTCAGTTTTAGGGTTTTTATTATAGCCAGGGCAAAGACATCCAAAGCAGTTCCAGGTACACGTACACTAAAATATATATTTAAGCAGAAGCAGACATTTGTGTGAGTACAAACATATACACCAATGAGTCATATTATTATGACCACTGACAAGTTAAGTGAATAACATTGATTACATCGTTACATTGGCACCTGAAAGTAGGTGGGATGTATTAGGCAGCAATTGAAGGTATTATCACTAAAGTTGATGTGTTGGAAGCAAAAAAAACAGGCAAGTGTAAGGATTTAAGTAACTTTGACAAGGGCCAGATTGTGATGGCTAGACGACTGGGTCAGAGCAACTCCGAAACTGCAGCTGTTGTGGGATGTTCCCGGTCTGCAGTGGTCAGGAGCTACCAAATGTGGTCCAAAAAAGGTAAACCGGTGAATCAGCGACAGGGTCATGGGCAGCCAAGGCTCATTGATGCATGTGGGGAGCGAAGGCTGGCATGTATGGTCTGATCTAATTGTAGAGCTACTATAGCTCATACTAATGAAAATGTTAATGCTGGTTTGTGATAGAAAGGTGTCAGAACACACAGTGCATCACAGCTTTTTTGTGTATGGGACTACATAGCCACAGACTAGTTGGGGTGCCCATGCTGACCCATGTCCACCACCAAAAGTGCATACAATGGGCAAGCGAGCATCTGAACTGGACAACAGAGCAATGGAAGAAGGTGGCCTGGTCTGATGAATCACGTTATCTTTTACATCACGTGGACAGCTGGGTGCTTGTGCATCACTTACCTGGGGAAGAGTTGGCACAGGATGCACTATGGGAAGATGGCAAGCCGGCAGAAGCAGAGTTATGCTGTAGGCAATGTTCTGCTGGAAAACCTTGGTTCCTGCCATTCATTGACACAAACCACCTACTTAAACATTGTTGCTGACCCAATACACTCCTTCATGGAAACGGTATTCCTTAATGGCAGTAGCCTCTTTCAACAGAATAATGCACCCTGCCAAGCTGCAGAAATGGTTCAAGAATGGTTTGAGGAACACAATGAGGTGTTGACAAGGCCACCAAATTCTCCAGATCTCACTCCAATTGAGCCTCTGCGGGATATTGTGGAAAACCAAATCAGATCCATGGAGGCCCCACCTCACAACTTACAAGCCTTAAAGGATCTGCTGCTGATGGTTTGGTGCCAGGTACCACAACATACCTTTAGGGGTCTAATGGAGTGTATGCCTTGACAGTTCATGGGTGTTTTAGGAGCAACATTAGGCAGGCGGTCATAATGTTATGGCTGATCATTGTATACAGACATAGACAGAATACAAAACAAGAGAAACATGAGAACACACACAGGCCACTGCTATGGAAGATAATAAAAAAACAATATATGGGGTTGCAAACGTAGTGCTTAATGGAAAAAAGAAACTTACATTCTTTTCTTAGACTGCTGCCCCCTCAACTCGGCCCTGGATAAGCGGCAGAAGATGGAATAGAACTTACATCCTTGAATGTAGCCAGCACAATGAAAATGATGAATATAAGCTCTAGAACATAAGCAAAACCCTCCAACAGACAAAATCTGACTTGCACAAGGAGAGACGTCATGTTTGTTAGGCCCCACATTTGTCCTTTCCTGAGGATAATGAGGTTTACCAATCAAAAGAGCAGTGGAAAAAAAACCCCTGTTTCTCACCTGTCACAATGAATAAATGAAGGTCAGCAGGAAGGCTGTTGACACACTGCATCTGTTCATATGAAAAGCTGGGAGTGACAGAGAATGGTGGAGGTGGGGGTGGGGGTGGGGGGTTGCTGGCACTGCCAGCTGCTCACTGTCTCAGCTGCATATGCCTGCTCCACGAGCTGGCACCACATGCTGCTCACTCGCGCCTCTGTTCCTGCCTTCTCTGCTCCACCCCCCAACCTGCCTTTGCCCACTCAACTCTCACTCCGCTGCATGCCCACTGATGTCCTGCCCTCCGACCTCACACTGAGCCCAGATGGCAAGGTAACTGTCCCCTCTGCAAACAGGCTGCTGGAGCTGAGCCGACACCCCCTGTGACACTGCAGGGACCACGAGGCCTCTGACGTGTGCTGCGTTTCTGTTTAGGCTAAAAAACTAGGCTCACGTGCGCATGTGTGCCTGTGCACGCACGCGCACGCATGTGCGTCTGTGTGTGTGCGTGCATATGTGTGTGTGTGTGTGAGACAGCGAGAGACACAGACACCTCCAAAGCATCGGGGTACTCTGCAGCAAACCATCACAGAAGACATGCCACAATACAGCTCCTGAGACAGTTAATGACATGCATTTTGGATGACCACCCATCAGAGATATACGGAGCGGCACACATCTGTCTCCAACCTGGGGTGCTGGCTACCTTCCTAAATGCAGTACACTGAAGCCTCTGCAGACTAAAAAGGAATCCCCATTTCAGTCAGCCAAATGAAGAGCAACATTCCAAGGTCAACAACACACAATCTGACAAGAGATGGGGATATTTGCTCAGGCCCGTTGCTTGTTCGAGTGTTAACACGGAGACATCAGCTCTAGATTTGGCCTTATTGTTTGCTCACATCATCAAAACATCTCTGTTGAAGGACTGGGTGTCAAGCCTGTGTGTCCTGCAGAAATAAGTTAGCTGACTGTCTGCATTGTTTCCTGCGATGGCCTTCAAAACCTCTGCGCCACGTGACTTGCAGGCAGATGTTACACTGGGAGCTAAATCTGTATTATATTTTCTCAACCTTGTCACACAGCTTGACTTTGAAGAGGATACAGTTCAAAGCTATGTATTAATTCTGAAGGAATTATATAACAACAACTAGGCTTAGTTTTAGCATAAAGGCACAATCTAACACATTTAGAGGTCACACGCCATAAACTTAAATGCCTTTTTACTACAAATCCTGTTTTGCTTTTATAACCAATTAACTTCTATGTCCTTTTGAAATTGTACTTGGATGTAATGTGTTCTGTTTTTCAGTGTTTTGCCACTGAAGCTCCAACACTTCTCTCTGCACCAGTGGAGAGGTTTAACAAATCCCACACCTCATTTACAACATCACATACAAGACAGGAAGGCTGAAATGTTGCTGATTTCTGATTAAGAATAGCTAAGGTCCATGTGAAACCTAACATTCAGAGCTGACTGTTTTCTGTGTCCTTGCAACATCGTTCCTATCTGGCAAAGAGCTCAGGAAATTATAAAACTAACATTTTGTTGTCCTATTTTCCTGCCAAATATTTTACTGATATTTTCGACTCAAACCAAAGACATGTAATTTTATTTTTGATTAAAAAACATTGTTGGTGAATAAACACACATGGGATGAACAAGTAGGAACAAAAAGCAAAACACTCTGGAGGATTAAAATATTGAGACTTTCAGACACAATATTCATTTTATATAAGAAAAACACTTTCTGAATTCAAAGGAGTATCACCACTAAGACAGTGAAGAGCTTCACATAACCTTACTGTCACCGAAGGAAAACATGTGGGGGGGTGGGCACACAACACGCTGATCAACAGGAATGACCAGAATGTCTGCATGTCTGGAGAAGTTAATGTGTTACACCCAGTACAGATTACATCACAAACAACATGATTCAATGAATACATGCAAGGTCTTATAGCATTCGTGTAATCAGTTACAACTGTATGCACATAAAGTACATAAATGTTAATTAAATTAAAGACAGCAAATCACATCATAAGTTTGAACTCGGACACACTGTATCAAAATTTAATTCTGAGCACCGGTTGATTATGATAGAGGGATTACTGTGTGTTTTGTTTTTGGTGTTGTAATAATCAAGTCATCACGTAATCAGCAATTGTTTTAAGTATGTAAACAGCAGTTACTGTGGATCTTTGAAACTGGTGAATAACTTGTGTAGTCTTAACTGTAATTAAGTCTGGTACAGGGTGTTATTAACCACATCCTTTAAGTTGTTAGGATGTAGAGTGCAAAGTACAGTATATACAAATTATCTTCATTTGTTATATTTTGATATTTCGCATGTTACATATTCACAGAATTGGAAGATTATACTACTACTACTACTACTACTATTACTAATAATAATAATAATAATAATGTTTATTTATAATGTTAGAAACTGTTGACTTTAAAGATGTAAATTTTGTTATAATAAAAAGTGCCTTCCAAAATCATCACTCACACAGGTTTTTATGAGCACAACTGAAAATAAATGTCTCTAATTATATTTCTGTACCTCTCAACCGTTTATGTAGAGAAACAATGTCAAAATCAAAGCTGGTATTCACAAAGGGGAAAAAAGTGAACATTTTCATATTATTGCATTTCTTCAGCATGATTTATCAAAAACTTTCCCAGAGTGATAGTGTGCAGATTTCTCAGATAGCATAAGGGAAGAAATGTAATGTTTATTTTTGAAAAGTGTGTAAACATGAAGCCCTGGCAGAATCTTCCTTTAATAACCAGCAAAGATATTCATTACAATATCAGCCATGACCTAAAGGACCTTTGACATGTTATTCTTTCCAGCAGATGGTCTTTTGACCTACATCAGAATGAGTTGATATTACGAAAATGGACAACAAGGATGGATTGATGTTAACAGGAAGCCAGCATCAATTTCACTGACAATCCAAGTACTCATTCAGGTACATGCAAAAGAAATAAGACTCATTGTTACCAAACGAGACATAATTTAGGCACCAGAACCACATTCCACAATTAACTTTTGGTGATGCAAAAAAGCCACAAGACCATCAAAAATACTGAACAATGCAATGTGGCAGAATTATTCATGTGGATATGACGGACTTGATTTCATGTTTTTAAATCTTAAAATACTGTAAAGCAGTATTCATTGTGTGAAAAAACAGAGAAAATGTGTTTTAAGAGTGATTATTTTGTAATTCACATGAGCAAAGAAAAGAAATAGTATGCACCCTCACTTCTACACCAGAGAGTTTCAACATTCAATAGCCTCACTAGACATTACTTGGTACCCATGGTACCATATAGGTCTGAAATGTTATAAAATATTATTCATTTTTAATTTATGGTGTAAAGCCAGTAATTTTATATGACAAAGTGGAGGTGAGATGTCTTTTCATGTGACAGTGGTGTATATGTGAAGGTTAGCTGGGATTTGCTAAACAATTACCTTGTTATTTGTCTAAGTCATCCTCTATATCTCTCCTCTTTTATCCTGTTATACTGGCTACTTCATTCTTTATTTGTTTTTTCATTAATGCCTTATTAGTCCCACAACACGGAAATTCGCTCTCTACATTCAACCCATCCCCGTGGGTAGCGGTGGGCAGCCATTTTTCGGGCCCTAGGGAGCTTGCGTGGAGTGTCTGGTGACTGGGCTGGGATTCGAGCCCGGGAGAATTCCACATGCCAGGCTGATGGCTTACCCCGTTGAGCAACCAGGCCGGTTCATGCTACCAGCAACTGCTAAGCACAGCTACCTTACATGGAAATCCTGTATAACAGAATAATCTTCGTGGCTAGCAAATTTGAAATTGTTCTGACTGAATAAGGCATAAATGTGACAGATATTCAGTTTTAGGGGTGTTGTGGCCAGTCCGTGCAGTGGTTGGGTGTGCAGGTAGATGGAGTTGTAGACTTACTGAGCCAAAAATTACTAGTAGCATAATAGGCCCCTCCCAAAAAAAGACTAAACAAACAAGATGTAAATAAAAATCAGTGTACGTACATGAATACTGTATACAACAGCTCACAATACAGCACTGCATGTTCACAAAGATAAGTGTAAGCTGGCTAGGATGAGTGAGGAAAAAAACAAAACAGAAACAATGGTGTTGCCAGTGTAATACACCCACGCTTCACAGTAAATTAAACCATACTTTGCATATAGAGAAAATGTTTTGTAAGTATTGCACACCACCCAGACACATACAGACACCGAAAACACACCCAAAACTGGGTGGTGTGTTATATTTCCGAAACTTTTTCTTATATGCAAAGATGAAATTCATATATATATCGATAGACTACGACTGTTAAACTTTACTCTAGTGTTCTCTTCACGGGACAGTGGCTATGCAAATTAAAAACAAATAGTGAAACCTCCACCCCATGCACACCTGTGACAAAAGGACTGATTTAAAAGTCCTAAACAATTACACATTAATCGTTTAACTGAACGTGTTAAATTCCTTGCGCGAGTTAATGTGTTTTTATTTTCCTCCAGTTGTACACTTAAACAGGAGCATTTGGGCAGGGAGCGCAACGTGCAGCATCCCTCCGCAGTCACAATGATTTTGTCCATGCAACGCTGCTTCGCCGAGGGAACCGGCAGCAGAGGGCAGGTACCGCACAATAAGTCAGTGCGTGACGTTATTACGGTATCTGCCGTTCAGTCAGCGAAGCAATCACAGGTGCAAGGAGGAGGGTAGTAATGGGAGCTTCATCGGTTCCTCTTCGTCCAATTAGGCGAAGCGTAGCGTGTCACGTGGCCAAAGCTGTAGTCTAACCGGTTGGGGACAAGGAGCGAGAGAGAGAGAGCGAAAGAGAGAAGGGGTAGACTTGACGGGAGGTAACATTAAACGGGGAACTGGTACAGCTCGATTACGGTAAATACACATAACACTTGTAACTAATTGCTAAATGATGTGGGAATCTCAGATGAGCGCTGCCACGGCTCAGAAATGTTGCAGATTTGTGGGCAGTTGTATTACGATGCTTTTTGTTGAGAATAAAGATCTTTTTATTAGCAGGACATCGGTTTTGCCAGCTAGCTAGATAATATAACATGCTGTAGCCTGTTAGCAATAGCGAATGCAGGTTTTGATGGTTGTGATTAGTTTTACCTTTAATTATAGGATTGGGATTATTGTTAATAGCGATTTCGCCGATTCAAGTAGATGTATTGATTGAAGTCATGCCGTGGTATTTTAATTGTTGTTAGGGTTTTTTTTTTACCCCCGCAACCGTGGGAACATCTCTGGTGCAGCCTTCTACAGCATACTTGAATTATTTATTAGGTGGTTATACAGGAGGAAAACTGCTGCCTTTGGCAGAATACCGAGACAATTTTGCAGGCAAAGAACGTGGAAAACATGTTTATCGCGTTTGCAGACGAATAACTTTTTTTTCCCCAAATCAAGATAAAATTTATAACTATGTAAGTTTCCTGGAAGTTGTTGGGTTTGAATTTAGATCAGTGAGCAACGTTTCTGAATGTGTTATGAACCCCGCAGGTCTCCTTTTGTCGGTTTCCCCGCAAGTTTGGGTATTCCTCGTGGTCCTGTCCCCCATCCGAAAAAACCACGGGTGACCCATCTTTTCATTTAATCGTCTGCTGTGTACATTGTCGAGTCGATGCAAGCCATTTTACGATGAATGCAGTGCGGTTGGTCTATTTGCGGAGATCGTTCCCGTTAATGTTTTGCGGCGCTCGGTGTTGTGCGGCTGAGCGGTATTGCTTTAGGGCATTTTTCGCGCAGCTCCCTTCTCCGACTCGCACGGACACCAGTAGGCGGCCCACGTTGTCACCAAGGGGCATGCTTGTCCCCCTCAAAACAAGATACTTAAAGTTTCCTTAAAACAAAGTAGCGATAGTGTCCTTAAATGTAACACGATTACGTCTCTCTAAATAGTTCAATTTAAATACCTTGATGCAGGCATACAGAGTTAAACTTCTAACCAATGTAAGCACTGTTGTCGAACGGGTGCACAACTAACAACGTACACGGTTTTGGTGTTTTAATGTCTTAATGCATGTCGCTTATTAGATGAATTGTTAATCGCCGATTGTTATGAAATGTAGTGGTATATCGTTTGTGCATTACATTGTTTTGAGAAACGTGTCCTCGGCATGCACAGCGCGTGAACCGATTTTCTAAGCAAATCCAAATTTTAAGTTCCACATAAGCACAGCGATTCGCCTTTACCTACAGCAAAGTGCTCCGACCTTATCGCATTCGATGAAAGCGCTGCTTGTTTGGTGAGGTTGCAGTTCCTTATCGCCCTATGTTGGACGTGGTGATGGAGGAAGTGTTTCGGTTGATGATTCACTTGAGGTTCCAGACCCTCTTCTGCAGCAGGTGCTTCTCGGATTGCCAGTGCCTGTAGTACAGTCCCGCTTATCCTCTTTTCGGTGGAATTACCTTTACGCATTTGTTATAATGTTGTCCTGAAGTGCTACTATGTTGTCACCGTAAAACGATCGATGTTTACTGAGGTCGATAGAGAAGCGCGGGGTATATTTGTATAGCGCTTGACACATTTGAAATCGAGGTCTGAGTGTGGGTGGTATTAAAGTGGAATGTCTTATTTGTCACACTCATCTGTTCTATTTAGAACAGTGTATTTTGTTTTCCAAACTATGCTTGCTTTTGTTTTTCTTTCAGAACTGTGAACAGTCACGTGTCAAACGCACTTCTAGATGGCGTTATTGCTTATTGTCACTTAAGCAGGGCTCGACCTTTTCACTTGATTTTGTGAGACGGAGGTTGCTGATGGATTGCAACCTATCGTCCCAGTTTATTTCATTCCAATTGGTAAAACTAAACTGTCTTCAAACTTTTCATTTTTTTTTTTAATGCAACATTTGTCTGCTTCGGTTTGACACTGACAATTTGTCGTAGCAGATCGCTTTATGATAACAATCAGGAGGTCAGAGAGCGATGTGCTTGCGGCGGCGGTGGCTTTAACATGTGTGTTGATCTATGAGGCTTCAGTGCTGGGTCATCTGTTTCATCCTTCTCAAAAAGGTGGTGGTGGTGATGCTGATCATTATTGTGCTTCCCTTTAAGTTTAGAGAATTTTCTTTCAGTTTGAGTCGTCACATGTTGTAAGTGTATTTCTGTAATGCAAAAGTAGATGTTGGGTTTATTTCCAGCAGAACTGTTAAGGCTGGATAATCATTGAATTCCTTTTGTACTTGTACTGCATTTTCAGATGAAATTTATAATAGTAATATTTCTTGAATTCTAACTAAACTGTATTGTAGTATGGATAACATTTTGTGTTTCTGATCTATTATACCTTTATTATTTTTTTAACCTTTTATCCATGAGCTGTCTTTATACGAGGGCATTTTTTCCTAACGTCATTTTTAAGTGCTAGGCATGGATATGTGTTGCCCAGGCGCACAGGTAAGAAGTCGTATTGGTGTCACTTTCAGTGCAAAATTCCTTTGTTCCTAGCACCACATTTTATCATTTTTATAGTCTCTGACCTTCCTGGATCCCTGTCTCTTACATACACACACGCACACAGTTGGCATGGCATCACCAGGAGCCCAGAGTCAGAATTCTTTATGCTTTTTGGACAGAGGGGAAGAGCCACATTCTTCGGGGAGAGGAAATACTGGCTTGTGTTTTGCATGACAAAGAAGTGGTTTTCTGCATACTCTGCTCTCACAGCAGAAAACAATAATGCCACTCTGAATCAGCAGGTTTTAAGCTGCCTTTTTTGTATTTCTAGAAGGAGAATATTTAAAGCTGTTTATAAAGACTGTGTTCAGAAATTGTCTTAATTGTGCAAATGGGAAAAGAAGATGGTTTTTGTGCTCACCTGAGCTTATGGAACGATTGGTGTACTGTTGACGGTTGCGCAGAACACAACAATTAACAGTATAGTGGTTGTTCTGACTTGGGCAAGATTTAAAAAAAAAAAAAATGTATAGCTGGTAGTTTTACCTGAAGCAAAATTGTTAGAGAGAAGAAATAATACATCTGTCAAGCCTTCATTGGGTGAAAATATTAGGGTTTTTTTTTTTTTGCTCATACACTGGGAGCTGTAGTTTTTAAGAAGACAACCTGGCATATTTATTACGAAGTTCTGAGTTCCTCATCTTCAACACAGCCCTTTTCAGTGCAAGAACTAATGTGTTGTGGAACCTGAATTATGAAAAGCATGTAATGGCATCAACAAGAGAAGCAAAATGGTCTGGCCTGCCTTTTTTTTTTGTCAATTGTTTGTACACGACATTGAACTTTGTGATTTTTGACTTGCGATGCGAGTTACCAAGGGGAAGAGGCTTGCATCAGTTTAGGTCATGACATTGATATCCGAGCTCTGAGTCACTCTTGGAAGGGATGAAGTGGATGGGAGTCTGGGGTTTGGGTTGATTGGATTTGGCAGGGTGGTTCTGGAGCAGGGAGTGGGAGTTTGGAGTGAGGTGTTACTGACCATACAAGAATCATGTAATACCCCAGCATTTAGAGATATAACCATTGGAGATATCAAACATAATCTGGAGATAAAAGGTCACAGTGTACTACTTAGCATGAGAAACACCAGTAGTTGCATGTTTGATATATCTTCCAAGTATGTGATATGTGACAGGGCTGCATGAAGATTAGGAGCATGGTGTCACTATAGATTTAGGTGAGACATTAACATTTTAGATCTATCTGCACTGTAAGCATTTTGTCGTTGTTGGAATAGAACAAGTATATTCATTTTGTGGTCCAACATGTGATTCAGAGGTTATTGTTAAAGGGAATGCTTTATCAATTACTTTTTTATTTGCCGTTGTAATGGAAAAAAAACCCAGACTGATAAGGTGCAAGCTAAAACGTTGGCATGTGAACCACAATCTGTTTACAGAAATTTATAAAAAATTTTTATTAATCCCTTATTAGTCCCCCAATGGACAAATGTGTTCTTTGCATTTAGCCCATCCTCTGGGGGAACAGTGGGCTGCCATTATTCGGTGCCCGGGGAGCTAGCGTGGAGTGTCTTGCTCAAGGATGCACCTGGTAGCTTGGCTGGGATTTGAACCTTCCGCATATCAGCCTAACGTCCTACCCATTGAGCCGCCAGGCTGGTAAAAAAAAAAAAAAAAAAAAAAAAGAATTTGCAGTTCTTTTTATTGAAAGTAGGACTGCCTTACTGGCTGCTTTTTTTTAAACATTTTAAATGGCAGCTCAAATTTTAAAAAGCTTTTCAAATTTTGAGTAAAGTGTAAGCGTCACAAACATTGAGAATATTCTTTACATGTTCAGTGACATCAACGTAAATTCAGTGCCTTGTCTGAAATTTAGCAGCCTAAATCTTTTGAAGTAGGTTATATTCTGTTAAGGTTGTGCTTACCTTAATGCTGTTGGAATAATGATGGGGGAAAACTGTGACTGCCCGTAAAAGTGACAGGTAAAGTTTGACACTGATGGGAAATTTCAAAGCTCTGTCAATCATTTGACATGAATTTGGGCTTGGAGGAACTGAATGATGGAATGCAGGCAGAATTTGATGGTTACCAGAAATGTGACCCTATATCATCGCGCTGGTGGCCTTGGTAGAACGCACAGAAAAGTATTAATTAGTTAACCATGGAAATTATAGAAATTAGGTAAATAATTCACTCTTCCATCTTGCACCATGTCTGCTGTCTACATGCAGGGTATTTTAGTTGCTACTGGAGGTCCATTCATTAAAGATGTGGTGGGGGATGGTTGGATGTGCAAATATGCTAGACCTGGGAGATATGATTCAAAACATTACACAGTTACAGTACGATGTTCACACATATCAAAAACTCGTACATATTGAAGAAACCCCCGGAATCTGTTCTTTGCATAATCGTGTTTTAAAATTGCACGCCACGGTACTAATATAATGTGATAATCCACCCGTTCAGATGATTAGACTATCAATCTAACACTTCAGTACATGAGCGCACTGTTATAGGCTGTGTCTGTCAGTGTTTTTTAACATTTCAAATATGGCTTTTAGTAAGGCTGTCTTACCAATGTATTAATGAAATGCGTGTGAAAATTTTACATAATGGTACATGTTGCTTTATGGTACATGTTCTTTAGGTGCTACACTCTTGTGTCCATTTCAGATTTTATTAATTGTGAGTTTTGCCCAAAAATTATTAACGTGTGTGTGTGTGTGTGTGTGTGTGGGGGGGGGTAAAACACATTTGTTTGCTGAAAATTTTAAAGAAAAGCTTGCAATGCATTTTATCAGAGAACTGTCTGTCAGATATAGTTCTACATGATTAGAGGTTGTAAAGAGAAATTGTTTTCTGGCTACCAATGATCTGTACGGCAGGGTACACAGGTGAGCTGCTAGGTGAGCTTGGTGATCTGTGTCTGAGGCCTCTGCTCTCCCTCCGTTACTGATGAGCTGTCGTCAGTTGCTGTTCATCGGCTGCTCGTTTTATTTATTTTCCCCTCTGTTCTTGTTTACAACCCTCGGCTTCTCGCAAATTCTTGGTACCGTAAAAGTGTAAATCAAAATCTGGATTTTATGGTGCAAGACTGATTTATCTGCTCGGCACCGTTTGTGAGCCGAGATCAGAAGAAACGCAAGGAGAAGGGATGGAGTTGTACTGGATGTGCATTCACACTGCACTGATCGGAGTATGAAATAATAGAGTTAGGTTATATTTGCCCCCTTGACTCTTCAAAGTTCTTTATATTTTTACCTTCTGGAGAATTGTGTTCTGTTATTTATTTTTGGAGTCTTTGAATGCTTCAGGCTTCCTTTGAACAATACTGTGTGTATGTGTGTATCTTTGATTATATATTTCCCTTTGTTTTTAATAAATCTGTTAAAGTTTTCATGCAGTATGGAGTTTGTCAGGCCAGGTAACCTTTTGCAGACTATGCTTTCTTAGCCGTAATAGATCATTGGAAACAAAGTGACCTTTAAGTGAATTACTATATACTCTAAATTTTGAAGATGGAAGAGATCTGCTGTGATAGTGTGGCATTTTTAATTTGAAAATTAAAATCATTTAGAACTGCTGCCTGTGGTTTTTAAATACCCAAAGGTCCACAATTTCCCCCTCTTCTGTTTCATGTTGTATTAACTTCCCAGATTCGTTAGATTAAATCTGTCAGTCCATTTTCATGTATTATGTAGAGTAAGGATAGAGTCCTTGTACATACTGTATCTGATTCTGACATGGCAGTTACTAAAGTAATTTTAAAAGCCGTCCAGCTGTTCGTTTGCGTGTTCTGCCACAATGCGCCTTTGCTCTACAACCATTGTTAAGCGATTATTCGCAATTTACCGAGCACAACGGAATTATCTTAATTACCGCTTTTGGTTTTGAGCGAGACAGAGAGCGTCTTGGTGTGAAGTGCTGTTCGATCAGATACCGTGTTTAATTTAATAAAGAAGATTCCGCGGCCGAGCAGCTGCTGTGCTGTGACGCGTGGAAAGGCGAGCCCTTTGTTCGTCTCGTGCTGAAAGCGAGCGAGTCGGAGCCCGCAGCCTCTGGGTGCGCGCGCAAGCGCGCGCCGCCGACGCTTCGCCGGCAGACGAAAAGCTGTAGATTTGGTGCTCAAAACCGAAGGGCGCTAGAAAGGCTCCCTTACATTTCTGCTTGTTGGTGTTGGGACCTACTGAGACTCCGTGCGCGCAGATGCAGTAGTTTGTAATGCGATGTTTCTGCGCTTCTGTAACCAACAACAGCATTTTATAGTATAAGCACAAAATATATTAGTGGTTCTTTCTGGTTAATTTTAAGGTTATTGTTAATATTTGACTAGTTCCTGCGCATGTTTTGTGGGTATTTGTCAGAGAACCAGTTTTTGTTAAAAAGTCTATAAATATTCTCAGTCATCCAGGTGGAGCTGTCTGGAAGTTGAATCATGTCAACTGGATGTCTTTATTCTTGATAGGAATGTTTCACTGTTCATCCAGGTAGCTTAATTTTGTTTGGAAATTTTATGTTTTCTGGTTGTGGGTGAAGAGAGCCCCATACACTTTTATGCCATATCTACATATAGCTGGTTGGGATGGACAAACCTGACATCAGCGGCATATTTGCCAAGTGTGTGTAATTCCAGCATGTGAATATAGTTGTCATATTTAGCATCACGTTTCCTCCTTTTTTCAGTTTTTTGCTCCCATTTCTGAAGATACGCTTTTAAAATGTAAACCGTTAGGCCTGCAGCCTACCCCAGGTAGCCAAGGGCACAAGGCAGGGGTGTAAACCCTGACCAGGATGCCGACCTTTGGCAGGGGTACACAAAATAAGGCCAAGTTGAATTCACCAATCCATCTGCGTATATTTAGACTGTGGGAGTATACTGGAGAACCCGGAGGAGATCCACACATGCAAACTTCACACACAGTGTCAAGAGCCAGATTTGAACCCACAACCCTGGAGTTGTACATTTTCAATACATTAATGTCTTGTTCAGTGACTTGACACTTGAGCACATGGCTCTCAACCTTGCCAGTTTTTTCCCAATGCGTGGTATGCACCTGGACGTAAACAGAAATCTGCATGTTGTTTTGAGATTACATGGTAATATCATATTTATTGCACGACTTGCATTTTTTTCAACACTTGTGGCCAGTTTGAAAAATCATCTCTCCGCTCCTCTATGGAGTTATAACAGGAATAGTCTTACATGGGTGTGAAATGAAGGCGTGTTTCAGTGTCTGTGGTGACAGTGCCAGTCTCCAGGCCAACCCCTGTGCCAGAGCCTGGCAGATGGGCGGCTAGAGGGTGGGCCCAGTTAAAGACGCCAAAAACCCCGTCTTGCTTCTGAGGGGCTTCTGTTGGTAAAGCCAGAAAAGGCTTACAGGAACCCGCTGTGTTCTCTGTTCTGCTGTAGATAACTTCTGAAAGGGGAAGTGCTGCAGATATGCACAATAACTAACGCTTCTGGGCTTAATGATTGGGTATGTAAAATAATTTTAAATGCTAACAAAGTCACTAACAAACTTGGTGGTCTTGTATATCCAATATTTCATCTACTCTTTGAAAGTTAAACCAGTCCTGTGGTGCATGAGCTTAGCCAAGTCTCAGAATTACCACTTATTTGTCACATCACTGCATTATCACTTCCAGGGACACAGTCTTTTCGCAAGGACTGTGACATTTTAGGTCCTTGTTCATAATGCTGCAGATATACAATTTTCACGTTCTTTAAAAATTACCTGTGTGCCTTCATATATTATTTAGTAGAAGCAACCTGACTTGATGTAATAATTTGCAAACCTCAAGTATCTACTATATTCAGATAGGGGCAAGCTTTTGCATTTTGTGTACAGCTTGCTGTATTTTATTTTAATTTTAATGCTTTTTCACAGCTTTTGTCGCTTAAATTCTGTAGACGTGGGGGGGCGGAGGGGGGAGCTGAGCTTTTCCATTGTTCCTCAGCTTCTCTCCGCGGATGATCCGTTTAAGCTCTCGATTTTAAGAGGAAATCTCTGTTCACTTGTGTGCCGCCGTTCCTTATTTTGTTGGGCTTTCTGGGGGCCCCTGGGACTCGGTACCGCTCCATCACCGTCTCTTGGAAAGGCGATCGCAGCGAGTTACGCGCAGACGCACCGTGAGGCGCTCTGATGTTTTGAGGCCAAGGAGAACTGGGATGCTGGAGGACAGACAGCACAAGACTGTGGTGCCCTGTGTGTGGTGAAGTGTGCCCACCTGTGGGTTATTTATGGGTGGATAAATCTGTTTTCATTTATGGCTTGACCCCCACCCCCCTTCCTTTCTTAGCCTTAGTGTAGAATACCTGGCAGGTCATCCTCTGCTGTAAAAGGGCTGGTTCTTATTGAAAGTGTAGTGTCCGCCATCTTTGCTGCAGCAGATGATTAAGTTATTTAATGTGTCAACGTTGCATACCTTCCCTTGTAATCAATCACTGACTCTGTCACCAGATGACACCATAGCTTATTCAAACGAATGCCTTCCCACTGTAGCATGATTTCCTTTTCACTCTTATTAGCCATTTTTTTGGCTGACTGCTGAAAATTTTTTGCTCCTTGTGCTTTGGCGTCAGCATGCCTGGTTTTCTTCCCATCCTCGCCTGCCGATACTTTACAGTTTCCGGGTTGTGACTTCCAGTTACCGAGTTTGAGTCTCTTTTAACTAGAGAGTCCTGAAGGTGGATGGTGATTGGTTACTCATAAGCACTGCTTGTCTGTAAGGCTGGTGTTGGGCGGGTGCTGCTGTGTAGGACACATTGGAGCGCTGAGCCCCCGTGTGTGTGTGTGTGTGTGTGTGTCTGTGCGTGCGTGCGCTGTGGTGGCCCTGCAGGAAAGGACTGATAAGAGGGACAGGGAGTGTTCTGTGTTCTGCTCGATGGAGTCCCTGGGAATTCTCTGACCCACTTTCATCCCTTTTATATTTGATATACTCCTGCATATTCCTGAGCAAGACGACGGCTGCCCTCCCTCAGTTCTATCCGGCGTCCTCTTTCTCCTCCGTGGGGCTTCAGGGGCAACGCCATATTGTTGCAGCTCATAAATTTGTGTCTTTTTTTTTTTTTTTTTTTTTTGCCACCTGCAGGTGTCGAAAGGTGAGCAACCTTGCACCCTTTTATACTGTGCACCGCAGCTGAAAGGTTTTATTTAATTCATTGTTGCTGGCACTCTCCAGAGGCGTGAAGCAGGGAAGGGGGGCAGGTGTGGAATTGTCAGAGTGCTGCTACAGCTGGGTCTGCTGCTGAGCTTTGACTTCACAGTGGTCCCCAGTTTTTCCTCTTGTCCAGCCAGAGGTGACTCTGTCCTAACAGTGGCCCCCTCCCGTCCCGTCCCTGGTCCTGCCAGAGGTGATGGAATCATTTCTCATTTCCTTTTTGTCATTTTTATCTCCTTCTGCAAGCACTCTAAAAGTAGTACTTATGTTGCAGCTGTGTGTGGGGCAGAGGCAAATGTTAAGGAAAAAACATCAATTTTACTGTTCCGCTGGCCCGAATGAACTGGTAGCCATGGAAACGGAAAGATGAATCTGAACGATGGGTACTGGCTGTATTTTGAGAAGGGAGGCGGATGTCCCTCGTGGCCTGTCCCCCTCCTAGTCCTGTACATTTTTTAATGTTTATATTTGTCCATATTCGACTTTGTAGGAGTGTAATGAACATTTTTGGCCAGGTGTAAATCCCCTGAGATGTGTCCTATATGTCTGTGAGATTTATTCTCTGTAATCTCACTGATGCTGGCCGGCCAAATTGTCTGTGCTCATGTGCAATTATAATTTTTTTTATGTAATTTTGTTTTATTAGTAAAACTGGAGTAAAAACTCCCCACTATACGTCAACTGTTGATGTACCATTTAATGTATGAGACTTTAGTTCCTGCAGCCTTGGCCCAGTATCCTCGCAAAGTACCTCATATTATTCTCTGCCTGCATGTCAGGGAGATGAAACGAAGGGCATGGTGAGGCTTGCTTTTTGCACAGCAGCTCGGCGCCATGGGCTTGTGTTCAGGAGGTCGCTGGTTCTTGTCCCTGGCGTTGTCTTTACTAAATGCACATTTGCAAGATGGAAGCGTGGACCAGAGGTTGAATTGCAGTAAAGTTCAGACTTTGGTCTCCTCATGCTCCATAACTTCGTATGGTGTGGTGTTTGCTGAAGGTTCCGGAACCCTAGTCTATTTGAAATCTGAGTGATGTTGTTGACAGTCTTTTATAGAAAGTAGTTTATGTTTGGTCCCTACGACTGCTCTCGGCTGTTTATGTTGAATAGTTACTCTAGAAGTTCAGAAATGCATATTGGGCCTTCACTTTGAATCTTATCCAGTGCTGCCACTAAATCAGGTCACTTCTGTGACAGTGTGGGGGGTAAATAAAAAGAGGTTAATGGACCAAAATTAGGTTAGGGTATATAAAATCAAATTGTAAAGCTTAAACTGTGCTCAAATTCCCAGATAAGATTAGAAACTGAGATATTAAATTTCAGAGACCTTATGCAGCTGATAATTGTCTGTACTTGTAGAAAAGAGATTTGCATTTGCTGTGAATTTATACTTTTAAAGACTGTTTTAAAAGGATTATTTGCAAATGACTTAAACTGGACAAAGAAATACCCAGCAGAGTACATGTATTGTATTGTGATGTGTTATGCTCAGAATCCTTACGCTAGTAATGTGCATTTGTTATAGAGTTATGAAATGGTAAAGACGGTTAGGTGTGCAGACTGAATAGCTTGTGTCCTGTCTGTCCCCACCCTTGTTCATTTGTACGCTGGTGTTCTTCCAAAGAAGCGGTTTCTCAGTGATCCCAGGCATGTTGTTCCTTGTGTATTGATCGTAAAACTGCTGTTTAGTTCCCAGGTTATCCCGGGTTCAGAGTGGCAGAGCTATTTCTACCCAGGCTTGGCGCGTAGAGGTTCCAGGCAGCGTAGAACGACCGGGTTCTTCGTAAAAGTTTCAGTGCATTTGGGTTTTTGCTGTGCCGCACCTTTTAATCAAGGCCCCGCTAAAGTATCTTAGATGGGGAGTTGCCTTACCTGGTGTCTCTGCTCATAGTTAGGTGCTAATGAAACAGAGTTGTGTGTTGGCAGCTCTTGGGGATCGAAGCTGCAGAGCAACTTTATAAGGAGTGTGCATGCTGGTTTACAGTGGGGATCTGTGGCGCGTCGCAGCTGGCCTGAGTTGCGTCGGCATGACATCACTCGGCCCAATGGGACCTGGATCCTCTCAGCCAACTGGACGAAAGGAGGGTGTAATTAAAAGCCCAGCAGTTCATAGTCATGCTGACACCAGTGCTGTCTTATTACTTGGTACGATGGCTATTTGTGGTTGTTGTCATGGGGCCTGTCTAGGTGATGACGCTTTCTGCATAAAGGTGTAGGGAGTTGGGTGGATGGTCTTCTCCTAATCTCTTTCCAGTTTGGGAACCTCTGTGCTATGCTCATATGTACATAATGGATGTATGAACTTGTGCTTTAAATGGGATATTAATGGATTTTCAGAAGTATGCTTTCTACAATATCACTAACCATCCGTATTCTGTTGAATGTTTGGTTTTGGGCCTTTGTACTGTAGTCTGGCTACATCGTACTGCATGTTAGTACATTTGTAGCTATTCCGCTCTGAACAATTTGATTTCTTAAGATGGCTTCCTGTTTATGTCAGTTGTGAGGTGGGGGGTAATACAAAAAATACACACAAACTGGCTGAAGAGTCGCTGATGGGCAGTTGCTAGGTCCAATAGTCTGTCCAATAGTCTGTTTTGATGATGATGTAAGCAACTGTCTCCATATTTACTGGTATGTTCTCTGTTCGTGCTCTTCTTTAGCTACAACTTGCACATTCGGGCAGACGGGCAGGCAGGCAGACAAGTGTGACAGTCTGTTCACACTTTCTCAAGAAGAATGTAATGCTTTTCTTGGAATCTAAATTTAGAATAATAATAAAAAAAAAAAACTGTCAAGATGAGAGCTGTAAAACGTGTTGACTCCTTTAGCAGCAGTTCCCAAAATGGCAGTTCTGTGTGCAGTTGGCATGGGGCTGGGTGGTATAAATAGCCGTTACCTGGAAAGTGGCATAACTGTGGGCGCAGAGCTTTAAGAACCAAGGTGATTGGTGAACGTGCAGGTTTTTCTTCGACTGTTTGTGGATAAATATTTTTGAGCACGCTGGTGTGCGCACGTACACGCGTGCCTGCGTGTGTGTTTTCAGAGAGGTTGGATGATGCCCAGTGAGCATACATGCGTCTAAGATGAGTGCAGATTTCTTTGCACATACCATTTTTGCGTGTTCAGCTGCCTGTCTGTGTCCCACGCTGTAACACTTCGTTTTTAAAGCTCCTTGTGTCATAACTTGTGATGACGTAATGGGGCCGTTGCAGGTGTTAGGTTGTATAATTTTGCTGAATCTTTTTTTTTTTTAACCCCCTTTTTCTTCTGGCTGGAGGGAAGATCATGGGGTTCTTTTGAGCCTGTGTTTTGGTTTGCCTTTGACAAAAAACTTAAACATTGTACTTTTTCAGGTTGTTTGTGTCGAGTTCGTTTATGTATTCTGGATGTTTTATCACCTGTTTTCCCAAAGATGACATTTAAATGTAAAGCATTCTTATTTTGATCACTAATGATTAAAAAAAATTAATCTGTTGGACATGTGGAATTCAGATGATTTTTATGATTTAACTGATAACACAGGGAGGCACGGGTTTAATTTTTGCTGATTATAATGTAGTACCCTTAGTTTGTGGAAATGTGCTGCCGTTTTTGCCCCCACATTTGAATTAATGTCACTTTATTTTGCACCTGAGTTCTGAGGCTGCATGGTGTGTAATGGGTGGCTGAAAATGCTTCGCTTCGGTCTGCCTCAGTTTGCAAAGCTGAATCCTCCCTGCTCTGTCTGAGGATGAGGAGGGTCCTTGCCATACAGGCGAAGGTGCAGCACGTGTACATGAGAAGTTGGAGTGTTGCTGCAGTCGCTGCGTTCGTGTCGTCACTGCATTATTTATCAGAGGGTCACGCACGTGAGCAGCTCGCGCTATGCGCCTGACTGTGGGAGGGCCTGTGATTGCAGATTTTTCTCCCAGGTGTCTCTGCAGAAACAAAAACGTGCAGGATGCGTCTCTGGCGTGCTTTCGATTCAGAGCTTGGCTTTTGAAGGACTGTGTTGTCAGTCTGTGGGTTTCCTGACAAATTGATTATAAAATCCCAAGTAATATAGGCTATTGCACTTTTTCTAATTTGGGTATTTGTGTTGAGTCACCTATACAAAAACTATTCTGTTTAATCAATAGTTTTAATGAAGTATTTGCATGGGCCTGTTGTTGTAAATGCCAGCTAAATGCGTCAGTGTCTTTCAATGAACTGAACTAGTCAAAAATGCACCTTCCAGTTCTACAGGATGCTGTTCATGGCAAGAAAGATAAAGGAGCATGAGAATAAAACCATTTACACATGCTGTGTACATGGTAGTCCGTCTTGTATTGCATAAACAGTGCACACAGAAGCAAATACTGTGCCTTGTATGCAAATTCTGTGCTGTGGAAAGAAGGATTTGGATAATCTCTTAGACCAGCAGGAGTTTATAAACTATATAAATAAATAATTGTATATACTTACTACTCAAACTAATATTGAGAATCTAGTAACACACCTAAATATGCCCGATAAACATTCAGAAATTTGTATTGTGGTTCAGCTGCATTGGTCCAAAAGACGGAGTTGTGTACATTGCCCCATAACAGCACTCCAAAGGCTTCCTTCGTTTACGTGGCTCCGCCTGTTAAGTGCTTTAAATTTTATGGCTAATGGGTTATGAAAATAAGTCCAGTGTACTTAAAATACTGTAAATTGGGGCAGCTGACCAAACTTAGTTGGAGTTTAGTGACAGTGTGTCACATAATAATCCAAGCAAAGTGTGTTAGCAGTGGTTTCATTTAAAAAGCGAGTAATGGCACCAGAGGAAAACAGCATTAGGTCACAGTTTGAAGTTGTCATCGGCAACAGGATCCATAAATTGCCTCAAAAGTTGTAACTGAAATCTGTTGTCTCTTCAAAAGAAAGCAGGACTTCTTTTATTTCCGCTGAGGCCTGTCTAATTGATGAGTTGTATGAGCTTTAGATTTTCATAAAGTAGGCTAAACTGTAATATTGGTGCAGAGTGAAAAGCAATCATTTGGAATAGCGTAATGCTAATTTCACAGACTTGAAACAGCCGTACATCTTGGAGTGGCCTGTGTTCCCAGATAGTTTATGGCCTTTCCTGACTATGTCGTCTTTGATACTTTTTTGCTGTGTGGACGGCAGGCCTGCCCCCGCCGTGATCTCCGTCGTTTTCAGTAACTCATTATGATGGCTGGGCACGGCGCTGCTGTAACTTGGCTGGCTGCACCTTCATCGTCCTCTTGTTGGCAGACGTCTGCGCAGATGTTCCTCGTACTTCAGCGTCTCTGTCCCTGCATGTCCAGAGAGATCCCCCGTTTTATCTCGTGCTGTAATGACGCGGCCACAAAACATGCTGATTTCTCGTTTTGCCCGTTAAGAGCGGTTGTTCGCTGTTCGTTGTGTGTTGACTGGTTTTTGACAGCAGCTGCTGTACGTGGTAATGGTGCATTTTAAATGAATGCTCACCCTTTTTTAGTGTGATCAGGTGAAGTCCCCCTTTGCTGCGCTTTAACTCATTAATCTGCTGAAGATCTAAGGGTCCACTTTCCTCCAGTGATTAATAGAAGTATGTTGAGCAAATGAGCTTCAGTTTGTTCTGTTGCTGTGAAAAGCTTTTGTTTTGGTCAGTGACTCCTGTCAGGGAACACCCTTGAAAACATATTTTGGACCCCCCCCCCCCTTTGTACAGTATGTATATTCCTAGACTTCATTTAAAAGTAACACTTTCACAGATATTAACTGGATGTAAAACAAAATTGTCATTGGAATATAATTGAGCGAGGATTGGTTTAGAAGGATAACTATTTTAATAGTTCAGTTTTTCTAGACGTCTTAATGTACATTATTGGCAACAAATAAGATGACAGATAATGCCGAGGCCACTGAAACCGGTTTCTGAGCATTTAGGAAATATTGAAAACAAACTCAGTTTGGTAAACTGTTTATAGTTTGTTATAAATACTACATCTCATCCTTCCTGTTGTGCAAAGTTTACATTCTGAGCCAACCCACAGCCTGAAAACAACTTTAGACATGATGTGTTTGGCTGGCTAGAATCTTCACTGGACTGCTGGCATATGCTCGAGTTTTGATTTCTAAAACATTCCTCCATGATTTTCTTGGGCAACATCTTTTTACCCAAGAATATTTGGTTCTTCTTTTGTGCATAATTAACGGATATGAGTTTGGCCTGCAGTGAGAGAGGGGCTATCTGTGCCGTGTGAACTGGCTGCATTTTTCCTTCCTGATGTGAGCATGCCGTTTTTACTGGCATGTTTGTACTTTTACTGCAGTTCCACCCATCTTTTAAAATCAGGGAATGATGTATACATTGCAAAGGCAGTGTGTGTGCTCTGGTGTCTCGTACAAATACCAGGCATTTGCTTTTGCTTCGTCTACATTTTATCGATTGCTTAAAACTGCCTTTGATTGCATTGGATTTCTATAGTGTTGTATAAATATTTTTTTTCCTGGCAAGTTACTGGTGTTGTTGTTTTGTGTTATTTTACTTGCTGTGCACTGGTGTTTTGACTGAGACTGCTGCTTTTGTGCTCAGGTAAACAGAGCTTGTGTTCAGTACCAATTTGTGTTTTCTTTGCCCAGGAGCGGAGCCCAACCTGTCTTGAGACACAGACGCTTAAGTGAAGGCTGAAAAGAGGCTCAAACGTCAGGTAAGGAGCTTATTTGTGCTACCTTGTCAAGTATAGTCACAACAGACAGGGTGTCAACACCCAGGTGTGCCTGCAGTCTGATGGAGGCTGCCACAACTGTGTTCTGTCCCAAAGAGTAGCCAAGCACAGTGATCCATTGGCACATACGGACTGCCTGCTACCTGTACTCCGAACGTTGTACTTCCTCATTTATTTTCTCATTGTGCTATTCAAATTGCATGCATAATAGTCAGTTCCACTTGATTTATGGTAGCGACGCATTTACGATATTCTGACATTTTGTGACTTGTTGGCATGGCTAACCTGGGCATGGCTTCGGCATAACCTAGGCATGGCTTCGGCATAACCTTGGCATGATCCTAGGCATGGCTTCGGCATAACCTAGGCATGATCCTAGGCATGGCTTCGGTGAGAATTCCATGTGCTACGTTCGCTCGCCGGGTTTGTGAGCAAGCAAGTGTTTTGATTCCTCGGGATGTGCTAGAATCCCACAGTCTGTGGGAGGCAGTGGGCTGGCAGAGGGACAGCCATGATGGTTTTAATGAAAGCTTAAGACCCACTTATCTAAATACCAGTAACAGCTAAAATTTCATAGACGAATGATCTTGTAAGTTGCAAGTATCTAATGATGCAGAGTGGGTCTGAGAGTCCGTTCAGAAGTGAACGGTTTGTGTGATGAGTGCTTGTCAGTTGCCTCCAGTAGCATGTTGGATCACGTGCTGTCCCGGTTTTTGATTCAGCAGTACCGTGTGCATCTGGTTTGAATGGAACAACATCCATGGACTGTTTGCTGCATGTTCTGAAGGTGCACTTTTAATTTTTTTTATTCAGTCTAATGAGTTTTGGTACCGATGGGGGGGGGGGACAAGAGGCTTGTAGCGACACGAGCTTGTTAATTTCACAGGCTGTTTTGAGTGCCAGATATGTTGGTAACAGAGTTCAACAGTGCTTGTTCAAATTGCACAGAGAGCTGCGACGAGGGGTGTAAATAACGTTGCTTTTGCAGGTTGCATCCACGGTAAAACGCTGCGCAGGAGCATAGGGCTTTAATGGAATGGTGTAGGTGCAAAACCTGTGGTGGTTTCAGGGCATTTTTGAGAATGAGCAGCCTGAAATTACTGATGGTATGGAAAAATGCTGAACTGCAGAGTATTAAGAAGCAGACCTGCTTCCTCTTAAATGAGAGTTGTACTCGAAATAACGGTTTTCCGATTTCTTAACTTTTAAATTGTAAGTGGAAGTCCAGCAGTGGTACCAAGCTGTGTGGGGATGTATGTAGCAGCTGTGCTCGGGTTCAATTTGTCTAGATTCTTGGGTGAAATGTGTGTATATGTAGGTGTGCATTTTGTATAAGTAATTGCATATTAAAATAATGTTCATGGCATCTGGTTTCGCGCATGCTTTTTGTGGTCTTTTACAGTTTTCAGGAAAATATCATTTGTTTTAATTGCAAGCTCTGTGTCAACATTTTGTCCCTTTAACCAAAAAAAATATTATCGATGCCACAGCATAAAATAGGCGTTATTGAATTTGCAAATGGGGTTTTTAATAATTATCGAATTTCTTTTAACCTTGTGTCAGGCCTCTTGACTGCTTAGAGTGTTGAAGCTCACACGGATTTGTGTGTGGTCAGTGCAAGCGGACGCAGTCGGTGTCGTAAAGGTGTTGGCACGTGTGATGAAACTCACTGGGAAGAGGGAGGGCAGTGGGCTGCTTCAATTGTATCATAAAAGTTTGCTCGTTACGTAAGCCCCCGCAGGCCTGACCTTGGTGGAGAGGATGCTCATGCAGACCTTTGCGAGTAACGGCGTCTGGTTAGCAGAGGGGCGATCGATGGGGGCGTGCGCAGGCACAGCTTTGGCTCTGTCCACGGCTGTGCCGAAGAGTTCGTTTGGGGGCCTGCTGAATTTCCACTCCGCTGCTCTTCCACATCCTTCCTCCTGCCAATTACTGTCTTCTAGGTGGAGGGGGGGCCGCAGTATGAGCTTGTTTATAAACACAGGCTTGTGTGGGCCGCCAGTAGCTGACCCCCCTGACCCCTCGTCACTCTTAGCAATGCTGGCTCACCACTGTACACTGCTGTGCGCATATCTTTCTAGCGTCTGCTTATACTGACCTTGGTGTCTGAGGTACACAGAGAGGACTTCTTGTAAACTGTGTGTCATCAGTGAGGCTTTTGTCCTCTTGAGGTGTACGCTTGTTGGATGACAAGCTGCTGTGAATAAATGAAAGTAATATTTTGCAGATAGAAGTGCACAGTGCAATACCTGCTTGCTGTGTTCAGTTTATAAACCCTGGGAACTTGGGTTCTCTGCAGTGTCCTTGAGAGCCGGGTGACTTTGCCAACCTGTGCTGCCTGTGCCTTCTGTTGCCTGTCCGGGTAGCGTGGCCAACATCTTGGCAGGAGCAGGTAGGTCTCATTCTTTGTCCTTGCCCCATTGGCTGTTCTGACAACAGATGGGCGATTTAATGGAAAGAATCACAATATTGTAGCCCCCCCCGCCTCCAATTAGTGCTGCCACCACAAATCTTTGCATAACGCGAACTGCAGGTTGCACATCGGCGTTATTGTAAACAAAGAATGTAAGAATAATTATTTTATTAAAAATGCTCTCAAGCCTGTGGGGCAGCTGCTTTTAAGCCTCTTAGTGGCTTTTCAGCTTTGAACCTGGAATTCCTGAAATAGCATTACCTCATAACGGAGAGAGTAGCTGGGACCTGAACGAGCGCTCGGAAATGGTAAACGGTACATGGATAACATGGATGCAGGTTGCCACTGAGATGGGCCTGCATTCCTTGAATGGTTATTTTAAGCATCCACTGCTTGCGGCCATGGATGTAATTGACTGCTGGTTGTTCTAATGAAAAAGTGACACATTAGCTGTATAACTCCCAGTGCGCACAACAGCCATCAAAACAGAAACGTCAGTATAAATTTGATCTGTGGTTTACATTTTATTTATGCAACACAGCAGTGGAAAATATTGCACTCGACTTTTAAAGCATTAAAATTTATTTGGCTTGCGGAATAAAGTTCCATCATTGATATCAATTAAAAACTAGCCCGCTCCCTGTCTCGCACATTGTCTTCGTACGTTCCGGTGGCTCTGAAATATTAATGGAGGCTGTTTGAATAAAGGCTTCTCCTCCCTCTGTAAGTTGATCTTTCGATTTTCCTTGTCCTCCTCTCGTCACGCCCCACCACCACATGCCCACTTTACGTGTGTATTATTTATCAGAGAGCCAACGCGCTCGCTGTTTATGGAGCAGACCCCGTCTGGGGGTGGAGCTGTCTTACAGCCCAGCAGTCTGCTAACAAGCTGCAGCTTCAATGCAGCAGTAGTGTGGACACCTGGGTTCAACCGTCCCCCCTCACCCCTGACTTTCTTAGCGCTCAAGATGTTGGGGTGTTCAACAGTCTCCCTTCATCCCTCCCTGATTTTCTTAGCACTCAAGATGTTGGGGTAGGGCCTCTGTCTGCTTTGAGTAGAGATGGCCAGTTCCAGGAGAATGACGTGTCCTGCATGTTTGTTATGAGTCCAGCTGAAAAGATCTTTGCGCTTGTAAATGTTCCCACAGTCATTCTCTCCTCCATTGTGAGCTGGCCTTCACCTCTGTGTGGTTCTTGTTTATTAATTGTTTTGTGGCAGCTGTGTTGTTTTAAGGTGCTAAATAAAAAAAAAAAAAAAAAAAAAAAAAAATTAATGGAATTGAGCTGCACCATCCTCTATCCTGTAGTTGAACAAACCGTACGATAGCGTCAGCCTAAATGCAGCTTGTGTTTTGCGTTTTGGGGCGACTGTTCCTTTCGCTTGACCTCTTTGTGTCAGGCTGTGTTTAAACATTTTGTTTCTTGAAGCCTGAAAAACAGTTTCTCTGTGCTTTCTTGTGTGCCAGGCCTTCACACGCACATCCTATTCATGCTGTATTGCTGAGCTCCCACAGTGTCATGGCGATGTTTCCTTAAGTCAGAGCACAGGCTCAGTCTCCAAGCAAACAGGCGCACGTTCATCTGAATTTGTCCTTGTAACTCGTCCTTTTCTCACTTGGGCTGTGTTGGACGGCCATGCTGAGGCCGCGTTCGATTCCGCTTTGTTCTCAAAAAAAAAAAAAAATTGCCGGGTTGCACACGGGCGCGTTGCAGTGGCCCCCCCCCCCCCCCCCCCCGGGGCCCCCCCCAGGAGCCGCCCCGGGGGGCGGGGGG
>JABJVR010001190.1:33428-56936 GCA_025773905.1 Chitala chitala
AAAAATGGCAGAGTTGCACACGAGCGCGTTCCAGTCCCCCCCCCCCCCCTCCCAGGGGTCCCCTCACTTCTTCGACACCTGGGAGCTGGTGGTGCTTGAAGGTAGTAGTCATGGTGACGGCTCCCGCTGGGTATCCTGTGGTAGGCCAGAATCCCCCGATCTTGCTGCCTGTCTGCAGGTGAGACTGTAGAAATGGTGAAGGAGAGGAGCAGTGCTAGCTGAAAACGGGGACCCCTGGGCACAGCGCTGCACGGGAGTCTCTGGCTAAGGTGAGGAAGCCCCGTCTCTCTTTTCCACGGTGTGCGTGCCAGAGACCCGCTGTCAACCCTGCCAACTGCTCTGCGGTTCGCAGTGTGCTTTGTGGTATAAAAAATTCAGGGCTTTGCTAAGACTCTAGTCTACCTCACCTTCATCCCTCCTGCTGTTCTTCCACCCCCCCCGATCCTTTGTTTTTTTTTTTTTCTTTCTTTCTTTCTTCCAAGCGTAGCAGGTGTAGCATGTGTGTCTGGGCCCCCAAGGAGACATGGCACACCAGGAAATCTGACACATTGATTCTCAGACAGCGCCGACTCCTACCTGCCAAACGTTTTTTTCTTTCTCTAATGCCCGTTTGTTCCTCAGCGACACTCGACAGACCATTGCAGTTGCATGCTGACGTTTGTGTAGCAAGCGAGCGAGCAAGAGAGAGCGAGTGAGGTCTGGCTGGATTAATATCTTTCCTTTCTGCCAGATCTGGGTGTTATGAGAAATAAAGAATTGTATACCCTTAAGACTGCTTTCATAAATTTTTTTTTTTTTTTTTTTTTTGCAATTAAGCAGACGATTGGAATGGAGCAGGAATAATTGGAGTTTCAGTACCAAGTGCTCCCTGGTTCCATTGGTCTGTGATGTCCCTGGGTGCTACCTTCGTGTCAGATCCGGAATGGATCTGACATTCTAACCCAAGGCATGTGTGCTTTATGCATGCGGCCCTATAACAAATTTATATGCAGCTTACATTTCGTACAGACTGTTCTAATATTCTTGAACCTGGTAGGAGGTTAACCAGACGGCATAAATGAAGGTGTAAGCACAGAACTGAAGTGGTTTCACCAGTGCTGCAGACCACCTGGTGGTCCCTGATGGAAATGGCTCCAGTCTTCATGAGCTGATTTGTATGGCCGTGGGAGCTATGTGCTAACACCCTGCTAATGAATTGCTCTTGTAGCGCTGGGTGTCCAGATTGACCTAAGAGTAGGTACGGTCCCAGACTGCCGCCCATGGCTGATGCTAATGTGGCAGGCCTCCCGGGATGTGCTCCGTCGCCTGAGGTGCGGCCCTGCCCCAGCCATTGGCAAGGTGTAAGTGCTGCTGCAGACATGAGGCGTAGCGTTGCCTGCCCCACTGCTTTCAGCAGGAACAGATGGCACCAGCAGGACCAAGAGAGCCACTGCTCAAAGCTAGGCCAGCAGGAGTGAACCCACATGCAAATCCCGGCCTTCTCACGCTCGTCTGCCATGCAGATGGGCAGCGCCAGTCTTTCCTTTGTCTCAGCCCTGGTGTGGCTCATTAATTCCTCTTTTACTCGTCCGCTCCCCCTGGTGGTTCACAGATTCCTCGGGTGTGTTCTTATCAGCCACACAATCGTTATTTAATTTGATGTGTAGGGGCTGGGGTGGAATTGTGGGTACCTGGCATGTGACTGTCTGTTACTTGATCACACACACACACTGGTAGGGACTAAAAGCCAGGCCCTGTGTGTCGCTCGGGCCAGCAGTCAGTTTGTTGTCCGGTGAGCCTAAACCAGCAGGTCTGTTGATTTGTGTTTCGGGACCCCCCCCCCCCTCGCCCTGAGCTAACTGCTTGGAGGAGTCTGGGCATCGACCCTGGTTTCTCTCTGCTACATTAACGCTTAAAAATAAATGCTCTAATCCTTTCTGAAAGGCTTCTGTTCTTAAGCCTCCGTTTCGTAACGCTGGTAGCAGCGTTCCTGTGTATCAGGATAACGGTTGATGAAACGGCGGAATTTCACCATATCGCTTTTTAAAAAATGTGCAAACGCAATTGTGCTCGCGTGTCACGAGTGATTTCACCGACGGCAAATCGCCGTCGAGTTTCTGACTCTCTTTTCGTTAAGCTCAGAAACCGCAAAATAAATCCTGAATTAGAGCTGTGGTCTTTGCAGTCTGAACATCAAGCCTCCAATTTGTCAACTGGGGGCGCATGTGACAGGGAGCGGGCCGCTTTCTCGCCATGCGACTCGCGACACAACTCTGACCCTGCTGCTGCAGAAGATGGCTTGGCTCGTGCTCTGTTTGGCAGCACGAGCCTGTGCACGTGTTCGAATTCCGTATTGACCTTGCAGCGCTGTGAAACCACCTGCTAAGGTGTGGGCGGACGAAGAAGCTGACTGCTATTTGCGTTGCCCTGCGCGTGTGTAATGATGCACCCAGCTTCGTGCACTGTCCTGCGCTTGTACACGTTCCTCCACGCAGCAGAGGTAGCGACCCTGCTTGCAGCTTCACGGTTATGTACTCGCGTTGTTTAATACACTCATAATATGCGCTGACCTGTAAACTGCTTGGGAAAAATGCGTCTCAGATGAGGATGTGAATGTTAACTTTCCAGATGGTAGTTTGAAGAATGCCTGACTATACAAGTTTGATCAACTTTATAGAATACTGTTGTTCTGTTGCCATGGGCCTGTTTGTCTGTGTATAGAAGTATTAAAATACAAGGAGAGACAAAAAGCATTGCTTTTTATTTTTAGCTTTTTTTTTTTTTAAAATATCCTATTTAATGGACTCAAAAAACCCCTTAATCTCTGTTAAAAGCCCTTCCACAGCTCTGCTTTTAGAGCACAGCTGGGTGGAGGTCCTATCTCCCTGACACAGACTGGGAGGACCGAAGGGATGTCTTACCCCATTTCCTGCACGAATGGCACTTATTTCCGTTATTTGAACCAGGGTGGGGGAGCAGAGCTTTTTGCGCACTGCAGCCGATGCGATCCACCGGGCGTTACCTGTGCGGGACGGGTTGATGGAATGCGACGCGGGCCTCGCCACGCGATGAAGAGCAGGCACTGTCCTCGGGGACCACCTAGACTTCCAGCAGCCGCGTACTTTCTTGTAGGACGTTTAGTCGACCCTTGACGTGAGATCCATCACTGTAATTAAATTCCCTGTCTTTTCCTTGGTCTGGCCTGGGGTGTCCTTGTGGGAACGGTGGGAATCGCACAGTAGGCATTAACGGCCGTGCGTGCTGCATTTAATTAGGGCCGCGAGTTTGTTTTTGCTCATTAAGTGGTTCGGGTTCCTCTGTTCTCTGGAGGAGCTGGAAGGAACATGTCCTGCCTCTTCCCAATTCCCCGTGCTTGACAGAGAAGGTAGCTTTCAGGTATGGGATGGGCTTTGTGCAGGGTGTGTGCCACAGTGCCACAAAGGCTTATTATACGGCCGAACAGTGTTCCCAGCAGCCCTCTGAAGACGAGCTCCAGCTCTGTTGCCTTTAACATGCCTGGTGAAGGTGCTGGATTCAGAGCAGCCTTCTCTTCTCTACTGGAAGATGTTTTTTTCTTTCTTAGTTGCCATGTGGCTAGAGTGCCTCTGGCTGCCCGGGGAGTACACCTGTGCAGGTAGCTCCTGTGTGCCCCTCCCGTAGGGACCCTGCCCTCCACTAATTTTAAACGGCTAAACGTTTTTTCAGTTACGCGAAGACCACATTCGGGATCGCCCTTCAGGCAGTTTTGCATCTCATTCGGTCCCGGAGCTTTCCCGTGCTCGATTTCTCGCAGACGAGCAAAGCCAGGTCATGGAGCGGACAGCAGAACTGTAGTCATCTGTTTGCAGGGATGCTGCTGAGCCCTGCCACTGCTTGACTGTGATTATAGCCGAATTTCAGTTAGCACAAGACCCGTGTGTGTGAGCACATGGAGTCATTTAATACGTGTGTAAGGTACCATTATCGACTTTATCTTAAAACGTTTAAGAATGCTTAAACCACCCGATTTTTGTGCACCATGGGTATGTTTACACATGTGCTTGACGAGGCGCGACTCAATGAGGCCTGCCTACTGGTCGTTTTCTCTGAGATCCTTGTGAAAGGCACGCTTGTTCCAGCCCCGGGGGTGGGGTGGGGGGCAACCTCCTGTGAACTTGACCTGACTGGCTGGAGTCGAGACTTCTCAGATTGATGAGTTTGAGGTTAAGCTCGACTTGTGTTGGAAAACGTGGGTGTCAGGTTGTGCGTTTGGCGTCGTGCCTGGGTGGACTTGCCCTCAGGACAGCTTCTTGTCCTACAGCACTGTTAAAGACTAGATCTATCAGCTGTTTGTCCTTTGGGTAGCAGAAATACACGTGACGATGCAGTCTATTCCATTCAACATTTATCCCCATGTTTGTCCTCAGCCTATCGGTGTAATGGTTGGATTCACCTTGAATTCATTGGACACACAGACCCAAATACACGTTTTATAACATTGATAAGAATGGCAATCCGTGTTGAGGCCTGTAGCCGTCAAATTAGCGTCACTGTTCCCCAGGCAATTAAGCAGTTTAAATGTGAGCCCTGTGGATGCATTGTTGCAGTGCCTAAGTGTGTGGCTTTCCTTTTTCAGCGGGAATGTCGAATGGGCTTGATGGGCCGGCTCGTTTCCATGGCAGGGTCTTGTTCTGTGGATGGTGTGGCGCTGTGACTGAAACAGTGGTTACTCTGTTCCATCAGATGCTAAAGGGGGTCGGTGTTGAAGGGCATCAGTGCAGGGGTCGATTGTTCACTTCTGTCTTCTGATGAGATGAGCCACTGGCTTAGAGCTGCCTTTAAATAATAATGCGCCCCCCCCCCTCCCCAAGTCTCATTTCCCCACAATGTTCTTTTGTGAGCTGGTCCTTTAAAGCTTATAGAAATGATTTTAAAAATTGACTTTCAGATACAAGGACTCCATCTGACATTACGGTTGCTTTTTTATTCAGCAATTAAAGCAGCCTTGGTTTTAAGATCTATTCTGTTTGATCGTAGTGCTGGTATCTGGTGGCTATAGTGACTGGCTTAGAACCCAGTTTCCATTCTGTTCAGGAGTTGCACTCTAATGCACAACAGAAAATTCCCTCCCCCAATAATTTCCCCTCAGTTTTAAAGACATCCAGTCATTCCAGTTCAGTAATTCAAATCTGGTGTGTTAACATATGGCTATACAGTGGATACCGCATGTACGTTTTTGACATGCCATGTCTGTAACCGCCAAGTTGTGATGGAAAGAATTAAATAATATATGTTTTTTTTTTTTTTGTGGACACCTGTTACCCCAAGCTTATACAAGCTGAGTGTTTAGCTTGTATATTCTTAACTTGTGTATGAATTTGGTGGCACTTGCTAAGAACTGTGGTGGGAAGCTGTTAGTGTTGTGGTCAGAAACTGCAGTGTACTGTGGGAAAACTGCCACCCCCTCCACCCCATTTGCTGAAATCTGGTAACTTATTTATACTGGTGGCTGCTTTCTCCCTGCCCTGCCTTGTGACAAGCTCAGAATGATCTCTACCCAGGAATTGACCCGAATAAAGCCACAGCACAGAGTAAGCCTCTAAAGTGTTTATAAATTCCCCCTGAATGGAGATCAGGCTCATCTCCCAGTGTGGTGGCGGTGGTGGGGGGTGCACCACGTTGCTTAAAGCGTGCGCAGTTTCCAAATTCCTCGGAAGTGTCTGGAGACTGTCCCGACAGTGTGCGTGTACCTTACGGGTGTGTGTAAATGTTATAAAGGTATGTTTGCAGAGCCCCCGAATCTGAAATAACGTACCAGTAAACACTCTGGCTGGGGAATAACATCCCACCAGAGTACAAGTAAACATGAAGCAGAGCCGTGTGCCGCTCTGCTGCCTCTGCTGGTTTTGATGGTGTTTATCAGCAGGCCTGGAAATGCCACCTTAGCATAAGAAACCATTATGCCCTTTCTAAAGACAAACTGCACTTTGTTCACTCAAGTTTAACTGGATTGTTGGCAACGCTTCCTGTACCTGTTCAGCCTGAACAGCATGTGGTTGTACCGGAGTTTCCTGCCTGTCCTGGCTGGCATCTAGCACCATGCGCCGTAAAAGTTGGCTATTCTTTTTTTTTTTTTTTTTTTTTTCTCCTCTCTGCAGGACACATCCTGCTGTGGAGGAATGAGAGGGAGGGGGGGGTTCTTTGTACCCAGTTTTGCTGCACAACATTAAACTAACGAGAAGCTAATCAGAATGTTCTTGCCTAGAAAGGAGAATTGGCTGCATTCATTAAAATTGGAGGCCTAATTGAAGAAAGGATGCTTGCATTGCTTCTGTGTGAAGGGTATAGCCTTCCTCTGAAGACATCAGCTCTCTTTCTGTCAACTCCTTATCGTGCTGAGCATTGTGTTAGAGCCTTTGTGCTCAGACCTGAGCACTGTTTACAATGGTTATACAGTAAAGGGACCCACGTTGGCCATGTTCTAAATAATCTGATTCATTTGGTCAAATTGTAAATGGACAGATATAGTACAGCAGTTATCATTGTGAGTGATTCTGCTCCAGGTTGTTAACGTTCACAAAATCAAACAGAAGGCATGCTAAGGAATGTATGTGTTTATGTGAACAGGAGAGTTGTACCAGATCCAGGGTTGACTGGGTTCCTGAGCTCGTGAACAGGTAAATGTCAGTGCAAGTGATTCTTACAGACCAGCTCTAGTGGGTCATTTGGCTGTGTTGAAATGTGCATCTGTTCTCGTAAGTGCTGTCCTGCCAAGTGTCATGTGATCTCTGACATGCAAAATCCCCTAATACTGAGGTGTCTAAACATGGTTATGCTGTCAGGTCATACTAAAGGGGTAAAAAGTGTAGCTCTGAAAAGAGTGGATGGGAAGGTGGGAATGGGACTTTTTTTTGTTTAGTTAGCTGGCAGTAGCCTAGAAAAACATCATCAATATACAGTATACTTATTAAAGCTTCTTTACTCAGAGCTCTCTGTGGCTATAACAAATAAACAGAATATATAACGAATAACGAACATTTAAGGGATGGGGAGAAGGATTCTGTGACCAAAAAAAATTGTAGTTCCAATGCAGCTAGGGGAAAATATGGCGCTGTGCAGCTGGAACATGAAGAGCTCTGAATAGGCAAACTTTAATTATAGTCAGAGATAAAGCTAAAGGCTGGTTAAAGAGTCACGAGTCAATGGGAAACGTATTTCTTTTTTGGTGCGTTTTTAACGTGTCATGCATTTGTGGGCGATGCAGCTGTCTGGAAAAAGAGACTGGGAGGAGATTGCGCTCATTGTTGCAAATGAGCTGCCTGACGCAATTTTAATGAGCATGATAGCATGTCTGTTGCCTTTTCTAAAACGTTTTATAAAATGATTCAAACCTTATGAATCATTTAGAGTCCTTTTTTCTGATTTCTGATGTGAGAGAGATGTGTACCTGAATTTTGTGCAAAAAATGCATTAGGGTGTATTTGTATAGCCCATTTTAATAAATGGAAAGATGCTAGATTATTCCATTTTAAAAAAGGAGTTGAAGTAGTATTGTAGCTCTTGACATTTTCAATGCAAAAAGTTCTGAAAATCTGTAGTCATACATACATAGTTTTTATTTTCATATAAAATACGTATAATAAGTTTTCCTTAGAAAATTGCTAAATTAATAAAAAGCGACCGGTGTTTGGTTAGCAGTCCATTATTCAGTATATTGAATCCACTCGAAAGCTTTTAACTGTGGACACAGGGCTGAATATTAGCTCGTGAGCCTAGATTAGCACCAACATGAAATGCCTCTCTCCTCTCTGTGGCCTACGTAACGTTGCTAACTGATCTGAGCTCAGTGCTGCCCAGCTGGTGAAGTGCACCTGTTTTCCAGGCACCTTGGGCTACGCTGGCTAATGGCAGCACTCTGGCCTGTGCTGTCCGGTGTTGGTCTCTGCTGCCTTCGCTGTGTGCCGTGGCCGTGCACCCTGGTCATGTGTGAAAGCATCTCAGCTGTGCTCTGGGAAGCTTATCGCCAACAGGCCACTTAGCTTGTTTTCTCTCTGCTTAACTTCCTGGGGGAGGGTAGGGGGAGCAGCTATACTATCCATTTGGATGTGACAGTACGATCTAATGCCTCACATCTTCAGCTTTTACACCAACAGCAAAAGATGGTTTGCATTAACGCCTTACACTTTTAGAGGATAGATTTAAAAAAAAAAAAAAACCTATGGTTTGTACAGCTGCTTACTAAACAGCTGGATATTATGCAAATCTGTTTAATTTTATTACAAAAATCGCAAAACATTTTGTATCAGGAAAGTTCTTTGTTGGATCTTTTCAAAAAGTAGTAGAACATTGAGTTTGATATCGCTATTTGGTTGTATAGTTAATTCTTTACGGGTATAATTTGTTAGGTGGCAGTTATGCTTTAAAACCTTTTCTGAATTGTGTGTCTTGCACACATACCCCACCCCACCACTTAAATTGTATTAATGTATGAGATAGGCTCTTGAATTTCAGCCAAATGTGTTTTCCTCTAAAATGCACAACGGCCAGACAGTCTTATCATGACAGTCAAGGCTTTGTATTCATGTACTAATCGGTTTCTTGTTATGGTAACGGCTTGTTGATGAAACGGTCGAAAGTTGATTCCAGGTGACTGCTGTTGGGTTGTCTGCCCTGTTCTGAATGGTTTCTTTCTGAATTCGGAGGCAGATGTTCCTTTCATACTGTGAAGTACTTTACTGGTTTGGTGGGCCAGTGTTCTCGGCAAGCCGGTTAATTGTAGTCATCAGAGTCCTGGGGCTTCTCCTGTTTCATGGAGACAGACAAAAGCAAAAATTTATTACACAGTAAAAAGGGGGTGCTCCTCAAGTAGTTTTAGCTAGTAGGTGGGGGGGGGGGGGGGGCAAATGTTAGGCCTATTTTTTACTTTTGCACATCTTGTTGTCTCCTCTCCATTACTTTTTAAAAATCTTTTTAAGAGTATTGTTACACCTGACTGGAGTATAAAGCTTTCATGTGCAGATGGTGCCCAAGTTACGATGGTTTGACTTGTGATTTTTCGACCTAACAGTGACGATAGTGATACAACAAAATTGTAAAAACATTTTTAAGTTTCACACGCCATGCAAACGTTGCAACGTATGTAGTCCGATACATTGAGAAGTTGCAGGGATACAGCCATCTCCCGCCTTGTGAGATGCTTTAGTCTCGCCAGCGATCGACAGAGTTCAGTTGTCTCAGTGTTAGAGCGCGTATTTTTTTTTCCTTTGTTTTTGGTGTTTTGGCCATCTCTCGACTTAACGATGTTTTCAAGTTACGATGGGGTCATCGGAACGAATCTTCATCGCAAATCGGGGACTCCCCGTGCATGAAGACATGGCGGCTTGCTTGTTGCCGTCTGGTGAAGGTGGTTCACCAGGATTCTGTTGTGTTGACTGGTTAATTTTTATGGCACTTGATGTGTGGTGATCAAAGTAAACGAAGAGCTGGAACCTTGTTGGCATCTAACCCCAGGATATGCACTGTGTAGTTTCCTCATGTCTAACCGTTAATTTCCACCTGGAGTTTTTCCTCCCTTTTCTGTGCGCAGAAATACTGCTGCCTAGTGACTAAGGCAAAAGGCAGCGCTGCATCCTGTGCATGTGCACACTTCGTTGTGTTTGGTGCTAGTTTGTCGGTTTGTCGTTGCTGGCCCTCAGTGAGGATAGCGGGGTATCTGCACATCTCTGCAGAGCCGTGATGGCACGGTCTGTGTTCCTGGCCTGACGTGCACTGTCCCTGCCCTGCTGTCCCCGCCCCTGCGTATGGGTCGTCGCTTCGCTCCGCCATCTGAGGGCTAATCCTGCTGATGGAGATTGCTTGCTTGTTTGTTTGCTGCGAAGCAACATTTGGATAAGCACTGGATTAATAATGAGGACGTGAGCTTAAAGTCAGGCTCCTGTGGCCCAGTTGATTAATCTTTGCTAGAGGTGTGCACTACATGGGTGGATGTTGATCTTTATGGAGTGTGTGTGTGTGTGTGTGTGTGTGTGTTTCTGAAGGTGCAGAGCTGTGTTGGCCATGCGAGACACCCTGACTTTGCCTGGTTGTGTCTGTTGTCTAACAGGAGGGGGGGGAAGGGGAGCTCATTCAGGCAAATGCAGAAGGGCTCTGTGGGCTCACCCAGCGTCACAGCTCTTACATTTCAACTGCACCTCCACCCAGGCCGTGAGGAGCAGATAAGGGCCCGACAGCATGGCATTGGAGATGTGGGGCGGGCAGGGGGGTTTATCTGCTGGTGAGGCAGAGCCCGTCAGCCAGATGGAGGTGATCTGTGGTGGGGGTGGGGTTCCGTGGCTCGTGATTTTTGGCTTTCAGGATGTGGAGGGTAGTACTGTGAGCTGTGACACCCCCCAGGACCTGCTGCTGTCACTGTGATGTTACAGCTCATGGTTCCAGAGGAGTTCACTAACCTGCTCTTTCTCCCTCTTTTTTTCCCCTCATCTGTGCACAGGCTCCTGCAAAAGACGCGCCGCTTCCACACAGTTTGCCCGCAGTCGGGGGGTGGCGGGTGGGTGGGAGCGCATGAGGATACCGAGTCCTGGGCCCCGGGTCCTGACTCAGAGCGCACCCGTCGACACAGCCAGAGCGGATCGGCTGGTGGAGGAGCGTGAAGCAGCGCCCACGCAACCCCGGCAGTCATGGTAATACTGTGTGTGTGTGTGTGTGTTTCGGTCTGAGAGAGCAAGGGCGATGGGGGTGTGTGTGTGTGTGTCTATGTCTGTGTGTTTGTATGTAACCCAGAATGACACGCGGTGACATCACCGTGCACCGTCTTTCAGATGCTCCTTATGAGCTTGAGAAAGTCATCGTCCCACCTCCTCCTCCTCATGACGTGTCCAAGCTGTGGGAGGAAGGTGAGGAGTTGCAACACCTCAAACTGAGGGCCTTGGGGGGGGGGCGGCAGTGGGGTTGACGGAGCTTTGAGCAAACCCTCAAAAGCAAGAGCTCTGTAGGAGCAGCTGCTCTACGGGAAGAGAGAGATCACGGCGTGATTAATGGCCCTCACCTACGACTCGAAGAGCGGGGCCTCCGGGGACTGCGGCGTATGAATTATTGAAGCCAAAAAGGGGGGATGTTCATAAATAACCGTGGGTAATGAGCGCAGTGATATCGCAGTGCGTGCAGAGAGGGGTAACCTTGTGCTTCTTTCCTCACCAGGCTCCCTGTGGCCTCCACCTCTCCTGTTTGTTTTTCTTTGGGTGTTTATATTCAGCATTTTATTTAGCGCACAGAGAGGATGATCCAGGAAGGAGAATACTGACAGGAACGGGTGAAGGTGGCTACTTCCTGCCCGCGGTGGAGCATTTTGTCTTCTAACGGCTCCTGTTGCAAGAGGAGCGTGTGCAGCCTTGGTCCCGTGCCTGTGGCGGTGCTTGTTTTTCAAATGCACCTCTGCTTTGCTTGGTGCCAGCCTGCTGTACGTGAATTAGAGGATGGATCTTTAATGTGATCTGCCGGAGGCCCCTCCTTTCCTCATTAATGCAGCACCTGCGTCATTCCGTGTCCATCGTGCTAGCTGTCCATCACTTTTTTTTGCCTTTTCGTTGGTGGCCCTCTGGCTGACTCCTCCTCTTTGGAATATGGGTGGGTTCCTTCTTCCAAAGCTGCTGCTGCCCAGATGTACTTCATCCAAGATGTCTTCATTGCCACTCACATGAATTTATTGTGTGCCTTTTTATTGTCATTTCACTTCCTTTGCTAATGGGTTTGTGTGGCGCAGCCAACCGGCTGTGCTGTCGCTGCAAATGTGTCAGTAATTGGTGTTGTGTTAAAGCGGGAACTACAGTCGCCGGCGTGTTCGCCAGTGCGTACTCACACCCACCCCTCCTTCCTCTGGGTGACTCCACTGTTACCAGCTAGCCCTTGAGATGTAGTAAACCTATCCGACTTTTTAAAGGCAGTGTGAGATCTCTACAAAATGGAATGAAGTGTCATATCAATCTCCTGTATTGTGTCCTTGGCCTCGGACAGATAGAGATATACGCAATACACACGTGTGTTCTGTGTTCATAGGCACTGGAGTGCTGACCTTTGATCAGCATTTCTAGCTTGGTTTGTGTGGTACCTTTAGTGGGTCATCTGATACCACTTCCTGGAAGTCCTGGTCTTTGTATAACAGTCTTAACCTTTAATATATAGCATTCTGTTGTTTATCCTATTTAAAAGATGACATTCCATCCATTATAGATGAGATGTAATGAACACCGAGACCATTCTTCCGCCTTTTTGTAGGGCCTGCACCATTTATGTACTGTATCTCTAGATCAGCACATCCTGTAACTACAGTCAGGGGCTTCCTGTTCATTTCCTGTTTTGTGTTTCAGGCTGCGTCCCAACCTTTTTTCACCGAGTGGCGCATGTTGCGTGTCCATGTCAGAGCCTTCAGTGTGTTAACACCGTGCATGTTTTGAGTTGATGCTGGTGACTTTCAGACATCCTGTCATGTGGTGATGCTAGTATCACAAAGACCTCTTGCTGGTATGTCCACAAACAGGGTGCTTAACACTGATATCTGTGGCTGATATGCTTGTGTGGCATGAGAAGAATAAGTGGCTCGGTGTAAAAACAGAATAATTATTATCCATCATCATCCATCAGTGTCATTTCAACGCTTTTAATCCTGTCTGTGATTATCATTATACATTTTTGCAAAAACAATATATTATTTACAGCTGTGGGGGAAAATACCCTTGAAATATTGAAGGAAATTATCACAGAAAGACATTTAGAATTTATTGGTCAGCTAGGAGGTGTCATGATTTAGAGGCTAAACGGCAACCCTGTCGGATCCATGCCGCAGCCACGTGCATGCGCCAGTTTCAGTGAAAACTGCTGTGTGGCATGTGCATATCTGGGAACAGGATAATCAACAGCTGCAACGGTGCAGTTAACAGGAGCATCGCTCGCCGCTCCGCTATTGCGTCACGTGTTCTGCAGCTCTATTGGCCGTCTGCGACTTTTCCGCTGTGTCGCGCAAGGAGCAGCCTGCTTAAAAAGACCTGGTGATTTAGCGTGTGGCCGAGGCTCCTGCAGGCAGCGTTCACGCCTGTTTTACACATCTCCATGTGCTTTATAGTAACGGACCAAGCTCCATTAGGTATGGCTCATAAACTTTATTCCTTGCCATGAAGACACCCTCCCCCACCTCCTCCTCCTAGTCTGAGGGCGCACTCGAGCAGCACGGAGCAATTCCAGGCCTTTAGGACTACAGGCTGTGCCCATTCCTCATCCTGGCTCAGCATTCTCATCACATAATTAAAGGCATAATTGAATGAGCCAGACATGTTTCCATTTATGTGCCAGATGCTTCTGCACAGATTGACTTGGAGAAATAACTGTGGAAACACGGAGGCAATAGGTTTCACAAACAAAATTGAAATGCAGCTCTATCGTTTCGTCATGCTGCACCTTGCATGGGAAGCATCGTATCCTTATTTAAGGATGGAGATGGACTTGCACAGGTTCCAGAGCCAGTCTAGTCTTCAATTGGTGGTTATGGGTAAGAGTGAGAAAGGGGGTTCGGTGCAGTGGGGGGGAAGACTGAGCTGTGTGGAGTGTAGGATCTGGATGCATGTCAGTCTCTCTCTCCTGCCCCCTTCAGCCATGGGGGAGGGGGGCTACGGTTTGAGCTTGCTTGACCTGTGTCTGCAGAGGTGTGGGTATGGATCTGCACTTCAGTGACGAAGGTCAGGGTTCTGTCACAGATGTGGAGTCTGCACTGTTGCTCACATCAGAATTGAGATGTATACATATACAGAGGAGCCCAAACATGTATACACACTTAAAATGTTTATGCATATATTTTTTATGTTTATTACAAAATTTATATAAACATCAAAGGGTAGCTGTAAGTGATGTTTGAGTTACGCAATCACATTAGGTACTCAAAGTGGTCACCACTAGCATCCAGACGCTTGAATTCGGTGAACTACTGTGTATATACGTTTTTTTTGGGCGTGTGTGTGTGTGTGTGTGTGTGTGTGTGTGTGTGTGTGTGTTTTTCTTTGTTCTGCTTGTTTTTTTTTTTTTTTTTTCCCCTTTCTTTACTAAGATATAAACAAGCACACACACATATACACAGGTGTCACAGTATCAATAGGCATGTGTCTTACATGCATTACCACGACAGTAAGCAAACGGGTGAAAATGCAGCCAGCATCTCTTGAATAGATTTCCAGCATAGCTAGTGAAGGGTGACATAACTGTCTGGCACTACGAAGCATTATGTTTGTATGCATTGGTTTTCTGCCGTGGTAACATGGGGCGAGTATGATTGATTAGTACTTTTAATGAGGAGGGGAGAGCCGTTTTCTGTGGCATTGTGTTAACCCTGAAAGCCCCAAGAAGGTTTTTATTTTTACTGATGCATCGTGCTACAAGCTGTTACTGGATATCTCTTAAAGAGCTCTGGGCTTTGGATAGAGAATGGAGGTGTGTGTGTGTGTGTGTGTGTGTGTGTGTGTTTTCCTTCGTTATTTTTTGGGTCAAATGCATTCCTTTCACCTGGGTGGTTTTTCCCCATCCCAGAGGTCCATCCGGTCATTTGGCAATGACGACCGCCACGTCATGGCCAAGCACTCGGCCATCTACCCGTCATCGGAGGAGCTGGAGGCCGTGCAGACGATGGTGTCCACCGTGGAGAGAGCCCTCAAGCACGTCTCCGACTGGATGGACACACTCAACCGCTCGGACGCAGGGGTCAACGACCCGGAGACAGACTCAGAGGATGGCTCCAAGTAGGTCCTCCTCACTACTGGGGCTTTGGCTGGTGAGGATTGGTCAGATATTCAAGAAGGTTTTAACTGTACGGAGAGTAATGGGTCACTTCCATCTAGATGACCCAGTGTATTGCTTGTGGGCAAAAGATGGTGACTATGTGAATCTTGACAGGTGTGATTTCTGAACTCCCACCCCCTCCATATTTCTAGTACTAGGGAGTGCTGGTATACTTGACAGTGTGCATTATCCATCTTGGTGATGCTCTGCAGGAGGGGTGGGTCGGTTTCAGGTTGTGGCTGCTGGCATTCATCTTGAGGATTATTACCAGATGGTATGATGGGAGATGTAGTCCTTCTGCCCAGTGACATGGCTGCTGATGTCCTGGTTACGGGTTCCCGCCCCGCCCAGGGAGTCGAGCGACGGGGTCTTGTGCGGCGTGATGCGAGTCGGACTGGTGGCGAAGGGGCTTCTTATCAAGGATGACATGGACCTGGAGTTGGTGCTGATGTGCCGGGAGAAGCCTACTAAGAGCTTGTTGTGCACTGTGTGTGACAACCTACCCCTGCAGATTGAGGTGAGGGCCGCCTGTCCCCGCCCCCCAGCCTCCTTTTCGGGTCTGGACATCTGCTGTCGCGGCTCAGGTTTCACACCTGCTGGTTGCCAGAAGATGAAATGGGAGAGCAAACAAACCCGTCACGTGTTGTACCTCATCAATGATGAATAATTATACTTTAGCTAGAAGCTACATTCTCTGCTCGTGTTTCCGCAGAGCTGCCATTTTTATGCAATTCTCAAAATTTTCTTTTTGCTCCTCTGCAAAAACGTGCAGGAAGGATTCAGGTTTTATTTTCTCGGTCCTGTTAAACAATTAACATCAACACTCATAAATCTGAGCCCTTGAGTAGCGTTACTGCATTTTTAATGGTGTGTGAGCACACACCCGCTGCATTAGCCGCCTAACCACCCGTCGTTTTCGTGTGAAACCCGAGCCACCCGATGATGAGCGCAGGGTCGTTATGTCTGCAGTGCGGATGGCATGTTTGTCACGAGTTCAAATGAGAGCCGGCGACGCATGTGATCTGTGCTGACACGCTAGAATTTGTCATATCACCTTAAACCGAATCATGGGAATACGTTCTAGTAAATGGATCCTCCCAGCTGGCACCGACAATTTGGCACAGCCCGTTATGATGTGGTAAAAATTTATTAAGCCAGTTCAAGCTTGCTTGTTTTCCTGTGTTCCAGTTCGAGGTTTGCACACTTGCCCGTGTGTTTTACTGTCTTGCGGTCTTTTGCGCTGCATAACTGATCGTCAGGTGGTCTGTGCATGATCGGGCTGGGGCGTGGGCGCAGTCTGGGGCTGCTTTGCGCCATGACCTCTGACCCCGCGGTTTCCTTGGTTGGCAGAAACTGACGGAGGAGAGGTACGAGGTGCGGTGCTGCAGCAGTGAGGCAGCCATCCTGGTGCTCAGCTCCACGGAGCCCAAGCTCTCCCTGAGGGTCACCCTCACCTCCCTGCAGATGAGAGAAAAGGAGCATCACGGCGGAGACGAAGGTACTGGGACCCCACACCCACCTCCCAGCTACTCCCTGTGCCGGTGTCGCTGCTGTGTGTCGCCCCCTCTTCTTGACCTTACGCCTGGTGGAAAACAGTGGGGTGTGTTTATGTGTACGGAGGGTTGGAGGGTGTTAGGGAGGGAGGTGTGATTGAACCCTGGATCTTGAGCTGTGCTGGGACTTGAGGAGCTTTGATCCATATACTAAGCTGTCTCCGTGGGAACAACATGCATCTCTCCTTTTTTTTTTTTTTTTTTTTTTTTTGTCTCTTCACAGACACACAAGCACACACTGAGCTTCTATGTTTTTAATCTGTATGGGAACAAGCAACTGTTGTAACTGTTTGAATGTTTTTGGTACCATGGCAGATGGTACCAGAAACAATGATGGTGGGGCAGTGCTATGTTGTAAGGGTGTTTTCAGCACTGAAGATGGAAACCATCAGCTTATTAGTGTTTTGGTAGAGGAAGAAGAGGGGTGAGTAAGGGATGAAGAGGCTGGGTCCTTCCTCTTCTCAATGTCGGCACTTTGTGTAGCTGGAGTACCTTCAGTGAACTCACAGTGGGGAGGAGTAAGAGGAAGAGCAAGGCTAACATATTGCTGTCTGGTGACTTGCCAGGCTATATGGGATCCCCACAGACCTTTGACCAACCGGACTCCCCATGTTGCAGGCTTTGAGACACAGGTGCGAGGGAATGTCCCGTATGAAGGGGGGCTCCCCCAGGTCACTCACATTGCTGCACCCCTCCCAGTCGCTGTCCTCTCTTCGCAGCAGGCGTGCAGAACTAATCTAAAACTGCTGTTTGGATGCACCAGCCAGCACACCTGTCATGCTCTGAACAGGTCTTGCTAAAGTTTTTCATTTTTAAGCTCAATGTTTGAGGTGTCAGTGCACATCCGGCCCAAACGTTGTACTGAAGGCCATACCGCACACTTTCAGAAGAGCTGGTTCTGCCACTTCCTGCTTTTGGCTGAGGAACACGGAGTGGAGAAGGGATAAGGGTACTGAGCTTAACCCCTCATCTCAACACGGCACAGAAGGCTGAGCACATCTCCACTGTACCCATGCAGCCTGTCTTTGGTGTACCGATGTGGGGGGGCATAAGCATAATTAAAATTAGCATTGACATCCACAGAGATGTTTCAGGGTGGTACTGAAGGCCCACCCTGTTCTTTGCCTGTGCCAGCCATTAGAAGTGCTGTGTTTTTTTTTTTTTTGTAGATAACCTTTTCACAGTCAGAAAGTTTAATGTAAGAGGATTGGCTAAGTAGCTTGTATCGTCAAAAAAGATAATTAGATTACAATTAGTAGGGAGGAAATATGATAAATTCTTTCAATGTACAGCACTTCTAATGCTCTGGAACATAATTGCTGTTCTTCCCACCCACATTGGGGGCAGAACACAAAAGGATTGAGATGATCACATGACTACATTTTTACCTACTTAACCTTGCAGACCTCCCTGTTGTGTATACCATGTGCGTAGTGTTAGACATTTGCAAAAGGGCATACCAGGCTGAGTCAGTTGCACTTGGCTACATTTGGTTAGTCTGTACCAATGTGTGAAGCTGCTTAGCATTTTGTCCCCACCCACCCTGTTTTGATTCGTTCTCCGGCTTGTCAGTCAGGAATGCCCTTGGCAGATTGTCTGCTAGAGCTCATCCTATGTTGTGTTCCACCAGTTCAGTATTGCTGCTACTCCAGTAGAGTGTTCCTTTCTCAGATTGTTTCTGTCTGGAGTAGGGTGGGGGGGTGGGCTGATTCTGCAGCAGAGGTGGATCTGTGTGGTGCTCGAATCTGTGCGGCAAATGAATGATGATCTGTGGGGGGAGTAAATCAGCCCCAAACCTCCCTCTGTTTGAGCTTTAGGTCAAGGGGCCTGTCAGTGAGAGGAACAGCTTAATCTCCTAGAACTCTGATTGGTAGGAATTCATTACTGGAATTGGAACACAGGCTGGCTGATTTTATTTATGGATCAGAGCACGATATATCAAGCATTGTTAATACTACGCTGGATTTGAAGCCTTTTTTCCTGTATTGACCTGTGACTTCAGATCCATCCGTTTTTTTGCGTTCCATCAGTTTTGACAGGCTTGGTTTTTATTCATCTGTTTTATTTATTTATTGTTGTGACACGTTGCAGTCGTTGGACCTGTTGACATGCTTGCCATGTACAAGCCAAATTGTGTAGACAGATGATGCATTTTAACTTGACGTTTGGATGTCACTGACCAGTTGTAGACATTATAAAAGATGCAATTCTATTCTGAACCTTGCAGGGTTTTACCACGAGCACTTGTTTTCAGATAGCAGCTGGTATTACTGTAATTTGATTGGAGAGTGGTCACTTTTTACCTCCAGTAATGGGGAATGGGAGCACTTGTTTATTTTCGTACGTGTTTCATATTTGCTTTCGGCCAGGCCAGTCAGCTCCGAGCGCTTGCAGTGACTTGAGGCAGTGGTGCGATCTTGTGCATCAGAAGCTGTTGTTACTGTAACTATTTTTATAGCTTTGATCAGGTTCAATGTGAGCGTGTTGTCTGGAAAGTGACAATTCACGTCTCGGCTATCGCAGTGTGAGTGCCGAGCTTTAAAAATGATGCCTGTTCACGCCCCCCCTCCCCCCGTCTTCATGTTTTTCCAGATGTCCGTGGAGTGACGAGCGCTGTGCTCTGGGTATATTCGCTAATCTGGTACAGATGCAGCTGTGGCCACTCAGCAAATTAATTTGCTTATAAAGAAGGGGAAAAAAATTCTCAAATACATGATTGTCATAAAATAAGACTATCAACACTACTTTAGAAAGCATAACATGATGCCTTTTTGAATACCCCCCCCCCCCAATGATGATGATAGTCCAAAAAACAAAGGTTGTGGACTTTTAAGGTAGAAGGACTAAATCTTGCGCAGGCTTATTTTATGACTCAATTTGTAATGAGAAACTTTTTTTTCCTCTTTTGGATGGACACTGAAGGGGGCTGCTCACCGCACACACAGCCATCAAATCGGTAACTGCTCTCTGCCAGGACTTACCGAGGGCTGTGGGGGGTGGAGGGGGGAACAGCCTGGTCTTCAGTCTCCTACCCCCAGCCCACCCCCCCCCCTCATGTGGATGTCCACTCTGAGGGCTTGGGCCTTGCTGCCACGGTCCCTGTGCTCTGACAGAAGCTTCTTGGTCAAACTGTCTGTCTTTTTGTTTTTTTTCCCTCCCGTTCTTTTTTTTGTCCCCCACCAGTAGAGATTGTTGAGCTGAAAGATCCGCCCGACGTGCTGAACCGGCACAGTTGCCTGGTCGCGCTGGCGTCTCTGCGTCATGCCAAATGGTTCCAGGTTGGCTCTTTCTTCTTACCTCATTGTTGTTGTAGCCTTCTGGCGCTGGGAGGGGGGCTTTCTGCTCTAACAAGGCCCGGGGAGGTTTCACCGCCTCCTGTCTAGTTTGTTGAGGGGGAATTGTCAGATGGCTACAAAAGCAATTGTTACACATTTGTTTTGGCTTTTACTTTGAACCTGCTTTTAACTGCATCATCTGTGCACACTGTGACTTCTCTGTCTCCCCATCCCATCCCATCTTCTGATCCAACCTGTATGCACTGCACAACTGAGCATTCACACAACTGACTTGGGAAGTTCTCCTTCTGGTGTGGCTGTGGATTGACCTCGGACCTAAATCTGCCTTCTCACCTCTCCCCACCCCATCAGGCTCGTGTGAACGGGCTGAAGTCCTGCGTGATTGTTCTGCGGATCTTGCGGCACATGTGCAATCGGGTACCGGCGTGGGAGCCCCTCAAGGGATGGGTGAGCTGTGCTGGGGGGGGCGGTGAATGATGAGGCACTGTCACAGGACTGTAATGTAACACGGCCATTACCGTAATGTGGGGAGAGAGAGTATAGGCAGTTCACAGTAACTATACATCACTGCAATAATGTTGCATCACACTCTCATGTTTTATTGTGTTTATTGAATATTCCATATATCGGAAAACAAATACCCTTACAATGTACAGCACTGGTTTAGAGGTTAAATTTTTTTTAAACGACTAAGGATTTTCAGGTTTGTACAGTGCTACATTGCTGATTTTTATTTCATTTGTTCCCCCCTTGAGGTGCGGTAAATAACGTGAATTGCCTGACCATGTATCTGCACGCATTAACTAGGTGAAATATTAAGTCCCTTTACAGCAAAAGTGTCTGCTATTGAATTAAGGGAAGACAGGCTGTATTAGTGAGCAATCGGATGCCTTCGAGCCTTGTGCTGTAAGGTGCCTGCTCCTGCTGTGGCTGGTGTTGAACACTTTTTGGCCCAGTGGGTCTGACTGAGTACGCCCTCTGCCCCCTGTTCAGCCCCTGGAGCTGATCTGCGAGAAAGCCATTGCCACGTGCAACCGGCCGCTGGGGGCCGGTGAGGCCCTCCGGCGGGTCATGGAATGTCTGGCCTCTGGGATCGTGCTCCCAGGTATGTATCAGGTAGTATATACTGTAGTTTGGCTGCCTCGTTTGGGCCAGTTGAAGTGTTCACTCTGTGTTGTGCTAGGCCTTTAGAAGCAATGAAAACAAGCAGCCATTTTAGTGACCTGGTAGTTATTCTACTGTTGTACTGTTGCTGGCCTCATAATGTCATAAGTGAAGTATTACCCAAGGGGGATAGTTGTGCGTTCTTGCCTCCTCCGTACTGGTAGTGATGAGCGTGCTGTTCAAACACCCTTGTTTCAGGCATTAAAAGTTGGTCATAAAAACGGAACGCAACTGCCATAGGAGCACTGCAGCCTCGATTGCGTTGTAGCGTTTCCTAAATGCCCCTCACCCCAGGGAGTCAGCTCAAAATCCATTTAAAACCGCTTTTATGTATAGTTTTTTTTTTTTTTTTTTTTTTCCCCCCCCCGCTCTCTCGTGTTTTTATCCTTGAGAGAACAGCGTGACACAAGTTCAATTCCATTACTGCTCAGTTTCAGTCCTTTGTTGTCATCCCATGTTCTGCACATAGGAAACTTGCTTCAAAAACGTTAGCAGCCAAAGCATTACAGTAAAACTGCCTGATGCATTAATTAGATAATGCTTTAAACGAAATGTGGAACAGTCCAGGTAAACCGCTGTGGCATCAGAACAGGCATTTCAGTCCTTGCTGGCAGTGACATTTTACCCATCCCATTCCCACAGTGCACTGTTTAAATATGCTTGTGTATCAGTCACTGCATTCGTGTGTGCACGGACGCCAAGCATTGTGAAAACGCCAACGTGAAGTGGAGATTCACAGTTATCACAAAGAATAAAGACTCAAAACTTCGACTTTGGAGGACAAAATTTGTATGAAATGCAACACTTCAAGGATATGTGATGCTAAGGCTACCAGCACACATACATCATTTGGCACAGCAAAGTCTAATTTTAAAGTGATTAATGTCATCCGGTCCCAGTGCTGTGCACAGCCTGCAGTACACACCAGGCAAAGATAACAATGCCTGGTATTTACATTAATAACACACCAATGCATGATATCCTTATGCTCAGTCAGGTGGTCACTTACCCAAACCAAAAGTATTAATACCATTTATATACCCACACTCATTCAGTAGGAACAACGAGGCATTCTGACTGCTGGGAGCTCATACAACATTTCAAATAAGCTTCGAGTAGCAGAGGGAGATGCGGGTCTGGGTGGGTGCTGTGCAGCCACAATCAGAGCTTCACCATACATACAGCTTCCCCGTGTGAAGTACTGAGTGGTTTGTGCGAACAGTGCTTTTTGTTCACAAGTGGGTCACTTGTGAATAATTCTCTACTGGGGCCCAAAATAAGACAAACAAGTATTAATACAAGGTCAGAAAGCAGTGACATGTGAAAGGGTTGCTTACAGTTTACACTTTGTGCTTTGGTGAATTAAGCTTTTTTTATGGAGTGCAAGACAAAGTTACACCCCACTTTAACATGCTGTCTTTTAGCAAAGCACAGACTTCCCCTGAGAGACAGCCATTGGAGTTTTGTTTAATATCCCTATTTTGGCTTGCAAAGCATTTTATCCCCCTCACATTTACATGCACCAGTTTTCATTTTGCTTGCATCTCAAAAAACGAAGCACGGCGAGACAGCAGTCACCTTTGTAATATCAAGACCCTCATTGCCACTGTACTGTCAAGAGAACGTCCCCAGGATCACCCATGCAAACGTGTCTTAATTGTAGCCTTTACTGAACATTCACACAAAGGACAGAAGCATTTCCTTTCCAACTGTCTCATACTTACCATGCATGTTGAAGGTTTACTGCTGCAAAAGACTCGCCGTGCAGCACAAAAAAACGTCACCGTTACATCGGCATACTTGCATGCACTGCATTATGTTACTCTTATGGTGCTCCCCATTTGCTAGTTTAAAAAGCATTTATAAAACACAAAGCTGGGGGGGGGAAAAAGCCAAGATCTCCTTACTTGCAAGCTCATAGCTCAAAATTGTTTATTGCAAACTACACGGCCTGGCCAAAATAAGTCGCACGTTAAAATTTAACTGGGCCAATTTTAGCTTTGATCGCCACAACGAATGCGTGCCGTATTGTTTTGACAAGCTTATGCGACACAGAGATTTATTTTCATCCACATCTGCATTCATTTTTTTAACCAACATCTTGTAGTGATGAGGAGAGAGTCATACCACTCTAAAGATCCACATCATGTGTATAAGTGATTCCTCATGGACCTTGAACCCCTGTTTCACAATTTCATCCCAGTGAATCTTGGCACTGTTGGCTTGGAATATGATATATAAAGAAAAAAAAAAAAAAAAAAAAATCACTGATGGGACAACCTGGCTATGCAGAAGATTCAGATACTCTACTTACTTTATTTTATTGCTGCATAAGGTTGCTGAGCTTACACAGCTTCACTTAAACCAGACCAGTTGAAGCAACACCATGTAGTAACCCTGCCTTTTTGGACAGGCATTGTACGTTAATGTAGAAGAGCGTAACTATAATGCCATAGGCATGTTGTACATAATATACACAAAAAAAAAATTTAAATCTGATCCCGCAACCATTCAGTAAGTGTGATATTGTTTACTTGGCTACTTTTTTTTGTTTCACTGTTCTGTTTGTCTATGAAGATTCTCAGGTGTCCAGGTGAGGTTATCTGGAAGTTTAGTCATGTCAACTGGACTTATTTCTCCTTTACACAGAAACGTTTCACCTTTTACCAAAAGGCTTCTTCAGTTTGATGGAAGTGGGGAAGATTCTATCACTATATACCTAT
>JABJVR010001191.1:0-19630 GCA_025773905.1 Chitala chitala
TCTTCTTGGACGCTTAAACTAGCGCCTAATCCTTGAAGTATAGTTTTATACTTTTCCGATTTTTTATAAAAAACAAAGATAAACAAAGATGTTAGTGGCAGAGTTAATTTTGTTCTGGTAAAATGCCCATTTAGAAACAGACACCTGAGTAGAGAAGGAGGATAACAGATTTTGGTACTTATGGAGTTCATCCAGGTCTTGTGTTTTGCGCCATTTCCTTTCAGCAGCACGTAGACCAATCCTGACTTTGCGTAGGTGTTCTGTTAGCCATGGGCTGGATGTCGTACGGCGTGCTGGTCTGGAAGTTAACGGACACAGAGTGTCCAGCATAGATGATAGTGTAGACAGGAGGTTCATGGAGGCATCTTCCATGCTGAGTGATGAGAAGAGGTCAGGCGGGGGTAAGGCAGAAGCCAGTGCAGAAGCCAGGGAGGATGGCTCTAGAAAGCGTAGGTGCCGACGGAAGGTGATGGGGTGAGCATCAACTTCTGGTAGAGAGGGCAGAGAGACTGAGAAGTGGATAAAGTAATGGTCAGAGCAGTGTAGTGGGGAAACAGAAATAAGGCATGAGGTGCAGTTACGTGTCATGATGAGGTCCAGTTCATGTCCAGCTTTGTGCGTGGGTGGGGTCTGTAGCAGTGTGAGGCCAAATGTTGCAGGGAGAGAGAGGAAGTCAGCAGCTTGAGAGCCATCCAGGTTGAGGTTGTCTCCAAGGATGACTAGAGGAGTGCCATCATCTGGGAGTGTTGACAGGAGCAAATCTAGCTCATCGACAAAGTGTTGGAGATGACCTGGGGGATGATATATGGAGAGAAACATGATAGTAGTGGGGACAGTGATTGTGACAATATGGTACTCAAATGAGGAGATAGTGTCCATACAGGGCGAGTAAGTGTACTTAAAACCTGAGGTGATGAGCAAACCTGTGCCACCACCCCTCCCAGAGTGCCGGGTACAGTGTGAGAAGGAGTAACCTGATGAGAGCACAGCTGGAGTGGCTGTGTTCTCTGGCCGGATCCATGTCTCTGTGAGGGTGAGGATCTGGAATGGCAGGGATGAGGCAAATGCTGGGGTGAAGTCTGCCTTGTTCACAGCAGACTGGCAGTTCCAAAGGCCAACAGAGAGAGGGGGGGTGTCAGACGTGGTCTGGGGGACCTGCTGCAAAAGAGACGGATTTCGTGTCCGTGTGAAGCGGTGGCGACGATGATGGAGGCATCTTCTAAAGAGGGTTGGAATGGGATAGCACATAACAGGTTAATTAGCTTGATGTCAGTGCCCTTCCACAGTGGACTCCTGCAGGTAGACTCCAATGTCTTTGTCCAACGAGGCTGCCGCTGCAGCGCAGGTAGTAGCAATAAATATGGTGCAAGCTCAATTACGAGCAGCTGGAGTGATCAGGATAATTACAGAGGGCAAGGAGCGAGTGGCCGGAGCCCTAGCACAGCAGCCTGTACACAACAATGAAATGTACCCTACAAAACCCCAACTAGGAATGGAGTCAAATAGGGTGTCTAAAGTTTAGGAACAGGATGCAGTTTAGGAACTAGCAGGATGCAGACAAAAACCGAAAGAAACATAAGATGTAAACACAAGCAATTAACTACCGATACTTTGCTATATCACACTGTGACAAAATCATGGAATGCCTAACACTATCAAATGCAAACAATATGCTATCAAACAATTCAAGCTATTGTCTGATCAAGTGCACAACAATATTAAGACAAACAAACTTAGCTGCTAGCGAGATGATCCAATCCATGACCTAGGGAGAAAACATGCACTCTGAAGTAGGGCAATTACCTTTGCAATTTTGTCTCGCATCTCTCTGTCTCCTTTACCCTCAATCTTATGGACATAGTTATTTTATGATTAAATAAAGACAGATCATTCAGCGGTTGACGTCCCTCCCTAAACAACAACCATACTCAAGCAAACTAAAGTCCAGTTGCTAGTCAGTTTAGTGTTTAGCTGTGCATTCTTCTGTAAAAATCCTCTTGAACTAACTCTATGTTAACTTTTGATTACTTTGCCAACCAAATGCACAACTCAATGCTGATAAATTATGTAGAAGAGTTTTTAATGTTTTTTTATCCATTATCTTAACTGCTTATTCCTGGCAAGGGTCACGGAGAAGCCTGGAGCCCATCCCAGAGCACATGGGGTGCAGGGCAGGGGACACCCAGGGCGGGGCGCCAACCCACCACAGAATGTTTTTTTATATTTAAAAATATATCATTTTAAAGTATCAGTTTAATTTGTGGGCACTCTGAAGAGCCTATGCACACTGTGAATGTATTTGGAGGGAAATGGCTGTGTAATACCCTGCATCTGTCATGTTTCCTGTGTCCACCAGAAGTTGCCATTTCCCTTGTTTCAATGTGTTCCCTAATTCTTGTTAATTGTTCCTCATTCTCCCTGGCCACTATTTATACCTGCCTTTTGTCTCACTTCTCTGCCAGTTATTGAAAATGACAGCTATTTAAAATACAGATAAACCATAGCTGGCAATGTTGCTGTTTCAAACTCTTTGTGTGTCCAATGAGAAGAAACCCTCAAAGTTAGTTGACACTGAGGGAGAGTTCATATTTCATTTGTGAATTATGTCCTCCTGCATAATATTGTGTGCTGCTAATGTTCTTTTTTTATTAAAATATCACATAGCAAGCATGCAGTGAGATTTCCTCCCCAACCCCACCCTGCTCTGTCTGGTTGGTGGCAATACTTTAAACTTCTAGTCCTTACAGTCAGAAAGTCCAGGATCCCCTGATTCACACTGAGTGGAAAGTTGTGGTAAGAAAATCTTCTCTGGCTTTCTAAACACTATAGGTTTCCATTACGCCTAATTCATGCTACAGGTTGCTAATTTAGCAAACAGTGTGGTTAATAATTTTATATTAGATGGATTTTGATTTGATTCCTGTTGTCAGGTGTGAAATGTCAGCAGAAATGAGATGTTGCGTCAGAGGCAGAGGCTGCGCTGCTGGTCTGCCGGTTATCAGCTACATCCTCTCACTCCAGCTGCTTATTGTCCTGTTAATCTCTCCTCGTACTGAGGGGTTTGCAGCTCTGAGGTTCTCCTGTGGTTTCTCAGCTCATCACATGCCTACAGAAGGTAATAATTAAGTTATTTTCATATACTTGACAGATGTTGAAAAATGTTTTTCATCAAACTTTTGACTCTACTTTATGTGTACTGATGTGTCATTACAGGTGGAGAGTTAATCACATCCTGGACATGTATTTCCCCCATCTTCTCTTTTCTTTTACACAAAAGCTAAGGTGTGTCTGCCTGATTTTTTTTTTTTCATTTTCTGCTGTGTGAGGAATGAGAAGACTTATGCTTGATCAGTACCCACATACTGTATGCTTGGAAGCAAAAGAGTTGTCTTTGCTTGGCAGAGAAAACATTTGCTCATTATTTTTAAAAGAAGTGCACATGTGGGTTCTGTAGGTAGTGGTTCTGGATCTTTCCAGATACATAGACAATGTCCCTTTAATGCATCACTCAGAACTAACAATGTCATCAAGTCTCCTGGTAATCTCAGCAATGGCTTGCCTGAAACTATTGTACAGTGTTCAATATGGTACAAACTCACCTGTTTTTGAAATAGTCTAGAGATAAGAATATTTACCGTACCCTGATCAGGTGGTTGTTTCTTTTTTTAATCCAACACAACATATCAGTGTGAATATAACTGTGAGAGACTGGATTTAGCAATGCAGGAGTTCCACAGGGCTGTGTACTCTCAATTATTCTTTTTGCACTGTTTTCAAATGATTGTAGAAAAGTAAACCCTAACAATTATGTAATGACATTCTCAGGTGCAATTTTGAGCCTTCTGCAAAAGAATACACATGCTCCTGTGTACCACAATGAGACAGATATTTTCATCTGTGGTGTCACAATAATCATATTGTTCTAAATGTGACTAAAACACAGGAAATTATCTTTGATCCCAGGCAGGTAACTGAGTATGAGCCAGTGGTTATTAAAAACCAGGCAGTTAAACAGGTGTCTTCCTTCATGTGTCTAGATGTCCACTTAGATAATCTTCTTTGTTTGGAAGACATATATTGATGACTTGTGCAGAAGATTGCAGCATAGACTTTTCTTTCTCTGGTCATTAATTCTGTATGCAGTCAATAGATAGATCATGCTGATGTTCTATCAAGCAGTTTTAGAAAGCATAATCAGATATGGCATTACAGCTTGGTTCGGCACCCTAACAGATTAGACCGCAGGAAGGAACAAAAGGGGCAGATGCATTGTGGATTGGGTGGCAGTCCTGGGGGAGGCCTTGATGACCCAATCCCTGGACAAAGAATCTGGCTATCGGTATATCGAATGTCACCTTACTGGGGGGAAGGAGCCAGAGGTTGAGCAGTAGCAGCTAGAGATAGAGAGTCAGGCTGGCTGGTATACACTGCTTGGGCTGTGGAACCCAACTCCTTGACAGAGGTTGGAGTCTCTTCTATTCTTGAGTTGCACATGGTGAGAGGCGGCAAGATGGAGTAGGCTTGCAGTGCAGAGTACCTGGCCTTCTTGGGGTGCTGAAAGGAATTCAAAATGGGGACTCTGTGTCCTACTGGGGGATTTCAATGCCCACGTGGGCAATGACAGTAATACCTAGAGAGGCGTGACTGAGAGGAATGGCCTCCCCAATCTGAACCCGAGTGGTGTTTTGTTATTAGACTTCTGTGCTAGCCATAATGAACACCATGTTCAAGTATAAGGGTGTCCTCCAGTGCATATGGAACCAGGACACCCTAGGTTGGAGGTCAATGCCTGGTGGATCCAATGGCAGAGGAGGAAGCCAGAAAGACTTTCCAGACCCAAACGTATTGTGAGGGTTTGTTGGGAACAACTGGCTGAACCCTCTGTCAGAGGGGTCTTCAACTCCCACCTCTGGTGCCTGCTGTGGTAGCAACCCCAGAACCTGGTGGTGGCCACCAGAGGTAAGGAATGTCATCAAGCTGAAGGAGGAGTCCTATGAAGCATTGTTAGTTTGTGGAACTCCTGAAGCAGCTAAAGAGTATCAGCAAGCCAAACAAGCTGCTGCCCAGGTGGTCGAAGAGGCAAAAATTCAGGTCTGGGAGGATTTCAGCAAGGCTAAGGAGGAACCTCACATAGTTGTTAATTTGTCTAACACACAAGGTTAATGAGCAAATGTGACTTTTGTAGGTTTTTGTTTTGCACAGTCTGGGATTAGTTGGGGGTAGTATTGATTTGGGTATTCATCAGTTAGCTAGTTATATCTCGCGTTTTATTTCTAGATTGTTTTTGTATATTGTTTTTTTGCTTTGGCATTGCTCCTGTTCCTTTTCCCTTAAACAATTTGTTTGTTTTATATAATATATTGTATCATAAAACCATAATTTTTTGTAAATATTCACTTAGAAACCCCACAAAACTGCCATTTGTCTCAGCCATTACTTCTCACCTGTAAACAGATTTGCTCTCCCCATTATACAGTGTATGTTACAAAGTACCACCACGTAACAAAATGGAACAGCTACTCTACATAAGAATACCAGAATTTTCTGTCTCTGTCCATGGTGCTGGAATTACAGGGTCACATACCCCTGGACAGTCACTAGTTAGCATGCCCTCACCCCTCTGTAGTCACAACTGTCTGAGAACTCGAGGCATGGTGCGCTTGGTGTCAGATATCAGTAATGCTGGCACAGCCTGAGAGGCCTGAGAATGGTTACACATCGGCCTGGGCTCAGGTTCTCTATATTATGTTATGCATGTATTTGCAGGTATTGATTATTGCTAGACAAAAAACAAGGTACTCCACAGCTGAAAAGCAATGTGTTGAAAAGGAACTAGCTGGGGCAACACATGCACTTAGAAACTGATCATCAGTCAGTGCAGTGGCTGCATTGCATGAGAGATGCAAATATGTGCCTTGCTGGATGGTACCAGTCCTTGCAGCCATACAACTTCATGATCTGCTGCAAAACAGGGAAGTCCAATATAGTGGCTGACTGCTTGGCTCAGACTCTTGAGAATTGAGATACTGTGCTTCTGAAGGATAGGGGAGAGGAACTGTAACAAAGTTAACCTCCATTACCTATTTTAGCTTTTGTAGTTGTTGTTTTTAACATGAAATGGAGTGACTGGCACAATGGAAATTGAGCAGGATTTCACAAATTATTATTTATAAAAAAATTTGATTGAGTTTGCATTACAGAAACTGAAGCAATTACTCTGCATGGAGTATCACTCTAACAATAGAGAGTGCATTAAACCGGTGTGCCAAACTTACCTTGGTTTTTGGTAGTGGGGTAGTTTTGAATAAAAAAGTCCCCAGAGAACCTGAATACTTTTAAAGTTTCCACAAGGCACCAATAATAAATACTGAGGGAGTTTTTAAGAAAATGTTGAATAGGTGTCAGATTTCATTTTGTTAGAACTGCATATTTCAGATTGTTATGTGTACTGTATTTGTACTGTTAATTATTCTTGTCTTTGTGTTTTCGTCATACTCCGTCATTGTCCCTATGTATTAAATGGGTTCTGAAAAACACCAAGCAATGTGTAAAAGGCAGCCATTTCATTTCACAAGGTTGTTGTGGTTGCCAGTGCTCTGGACTATGTATGTGCCATCTGATGTTTTGTGAAATAAATGGATATTTTGATGAATTGCACCTGAGAATCTACCTTATGCCTCTATAACTTGCAATTAAACAGTGTAACACATCTATAATTTTTTGATATATACAGTTCTGTTTTATTAGTGTTTTATTATTCTGTTTTTCATGGGTTGATTCACCAAGAACACATCAATCACATTGACTCACCAAATTTTCCTAATTCAGACCTTTCCACAAGGTTATAACATAGCTTTGAGAAACTCTAGCAATGCACCAGCATGGACTTTCATCATGCAAGCTTTACATATTTGCACAAACAGTTCTATTTTGGTAATGTTTTATTTTTACTTTCATAGGTTGATTCACCAACAACATGTCAAAGGGTCCCAAAAGCTAGAAAAAAATTAAAACAGAACTTTGGAACTTTAGCCACCAGGCACTTGATGACAAATGCTATACAAACATGAAAAGTCATGTGTCTGCACTAGTTCCTTTGACTGATTTATGACTCATGTTTGCCTAGATGTTTTGCTGAACTTACGGCATTCTTAAGCTCACTCCTCGGCCTGATGAGCCCACAGGACAGCAGCAGCTTCATCCACCTGTATAAGACAAAGCATGGTCTTTCTTTGCATTACATTTGCACAACACAGCTGGAAGTACTGAAAGGTTAGTATTCACTACACACTTAATTAGCCTTGCATGCTGGATATGCGACTGAACACAGAGGAGGAGAGCTGACCTCGGAGTGCAGAGACTCAGGAGACCACAGCACGTGTACGAGCTCAGAGCTGTCTGTCTCCAGCAGCATGCCGGTACAGGGGATGTAAGCTATAACAAGATACTGTCATTTAACCGCTGGTTACAGTCCTGACATTCTGTTTGTGCCTTCATGCACATTTAAATTAAGCTCTTCTTTCATACCTTGAATTGTTCCAGCATAGACAGCCAAGGTAGAAACTTTACTGCTGGAGATTCCATCTCTCTGGAGACTCAATCTCCTTTCTTACAATACATTCATAGGTTTCCATCTCAAGAGAAGTGAGGGCCATGGGGAGATGATCAGGGAGAGTCCTAGGATATGTGACTTTAGGCACAGGAACTACAATGGACTCGTTCCACAACAGACAGATATGACGGAAAAATAAATGAGAAAATGCCGCTTAGTGACCTAGCATAGTTTTATGCAGTTTCCCTTTCAAACAGTCAGGCTTTAGGCTTTCCTTTCTGCTTACCTCCTCTTCCTCATTAGCATGGATGCTACAGCTGTCCCTGTAACATTCTGATCAAAGGAGGGGAGACGAAGGCCTAATGTGTACAAAGAGAGGTTTACTGGGAGTTCAAACAAGGTAACAAAGGTCAACAACACTACAAATACAGCTGCTAGGGCTACATTACAAACATTACAGCTAACAACAACCAACCATGAACTAACACAAGAGGGGAGTATTCAAAGGAGGTACAAGGAAACAAAGCACAAGTGGGGCCTTCTGGTAGGATTAACAGGACAATTAGCAAAAGGGAACTGGAAAAACTGGGGTAATGGCGCCAATTAGTGGACACAGGAGGAACTGACAGGACCATATCATAACAGTCCCTCCTTTCCCAAAATTGTCCAGGTTCAAAATTTAAAAAATACATGTCAAATCTTTAAAAATATTAATTCCTCTGACACGTACTCATTGGTACTGAGCACTTTTTTCTCTACCATCAACATAATCCCCTTCCATTTGTTGAAAATTTGTATTAGTTTCTTTTCTACTGTCTTTTTATATTCATTTAGACCCTTTAATTGCCCTCCCTACAAGCTGCTTTGCCTGCCTCTTCTCATAAGCTTTAGAAAGCCAGTTTCATCTGGTTAAAAATGTACTTTAAGGATTTACTAATTCAAAGCATGTTGTTGGGATATAAAGCCTGTATTTTCTTAGGAATAAGTATGTTTCAACAAACGAATGTATATCTTGTAATTTATTAAGTTCATTAAATTACTTAAGGTATTTATTGATTTAGTACTTGGATGGCACTCTCCATCTACATCAGAACTTCCTTCCACTAAACCTTGCCCTTTTTTAGAGTAGATTAATAAAAAAGGGACAAGGAAAACAGCACTATGGTCAGAAGAGTCAACAGGGGCTCTGGCATTGGATTTGTAAGCTCCTTTAATACACCCATAATAGAGTTCTAGCACTTTGTCATATGGTGTTGAACAGTTAGTGTACTGGGACAAATTAATGAGGGACTTATTCAAGGGCTCTGGCATTGGATTTGTGGGGGGGGCACTGTCATGTTCAGCACCTGTAGTGCCTCCATGCATCCGTTTCCCAGAACATGACAGATCTCCATGTTAGCATTACATTTAATATATGTAAAACTAAACTAATTACTAGTTGAGAATGTGTTCAACAAGTCAAATGTTTGAACCTGCTGGTTAGTTCCTGTTTATCACTATTTAGGTTTGTGTCTTTGCCTGTTGTTGATGTCTCAGCCTACATTACTTGCCCATAATATTTATTCAGTCAGGTTAGCTGCTTATTTCTTATTATGTTTGTTAGTCCCCTGTTTCCGCTTATGTGTTCCTGCCCTTGTTTACCTGTTTTGAAGGTGTTTTCATTAATGTTCTGGATTCCCTTTTCTGTTGTTACAGTGTCAGTGTATAGAGCTTATCCTGTCTCGTTGGTGTTTGTCTGCACCAAACACCTCAACTGTTATCTGTGTCTCAGTCTAAGCAAGTGTAAATCAGATTAAATATTATTTGATCTCTGATTTCATAAAACAGGTAAACAATGTTAATTAAATTTATTGAACAAATTGTGAAGAATGAATAATTCTAATCACATTTTATAAATTATTGGGTATGCCTGAAATGTTGGTTAGGACAAAAAATACTTTCCTAACCAAAAAATATTTTCAAATGAATAATCAAAATATTGTCTACTGCTGCTAGATGTAATCTAAAGTAACATCACAGTTACTGTGTGTGTGTGTGTGTGTGTGTGTGTGTGTGTGTGTGTGTGTGTGTGTGTGTGTGTGTGTGTGTGCATGTTTATTACAGTCCCATGTATATTTTTTTATGGCCGTGTATTTCTGACCAGGAACATAAGGACACATTTAGAAGAAATATAACTTTATGAATCATTTTATTATTGAATGTGTGTGAGCATGCACACTATATATGGAGAAAATGAGTGCAGAGTCATTTCATTTGTCATTGTACCTATCTGATAATGTGACTGCTGGGTGGGGGTGTGGTTTGTCTATGATGTCTGGGTGGCTGAAGGACTTTGCTCATACTGAGAGTTTAGACCTGATGGTTGAGGGCTCAGCATTTCTCTGAAGAGAGGTGGTCTGCTCTGCTGAAGAGGATGTCGAGTCAGAGGTAACAATTGTGCTTTCAAGAGAAAGACTATTTAAAGACAAGTACAAAAGTAGCAGTGTCACATTGCTAGATTTAACAATAAAAAACTGCTCAAAAATTTACAATAATTTAAATCTTAACATGCATCAGTTCATGTGCATAATGTTACAGTATTAAACAGTTTTAATGTAGACATTACTGTGGTGGGTTGGCGCTCCGCCCTGGGTGTCCCCTGCCCTGCGCCCTATGTGCTCTGGGATGGGTCCCCGTGACCCTCACCAGGAATAAGCGGTTAAGATAATGGATGGATGGATGGATGTAGATATTATAGATTGCTTTATGGTCTATAATAAATATCTAAAAAGTAATATGAAGTATCCACTGGTTTCATATTTTTTATTTTATGCAAACTGCAGTCTCATGGTTTGAGAGATAATTTTGTTCCCAAACCAGTGGGCTTGTTAGAGAATTATGTACAAACGTCCCAATTTCAACATTAAATACTTCTGACATGAGTCACAGGGGTACCATGCAGACACACATGAACACAAATCAATCATTTAGCCATCCTCAAATCTTGTCTTTATTAGTGTTCTCATTATTTGACTGGGGTTTCCAATTGTAAAAAAAGTTATGAGTTTGCACTGACTGTATCTTGTGTATTACAGGAAAAAAAATAATGTTAAACAGACATCACACGTGAAAATAGATTCATTAACTTTTTCTTGTAGTCATGTGATGAGGTGAGAAACCACAGGAGAGCCTCAGAGCTGCAGAGCTGCAAACCCCTTAGTTACAAGGAGAGATTAACAGGGTGATAAGAAGCTGGAGTGAGAGGATGTAGCTGATTACCAGCAGACCTGCAGCCCCCTTTGATGGAATGCCTTCCCCTCTCCACTGACATTTCATGGCTACCACCTGGACCTGAATCAAAGGCAATTAAGATAAGACTAATAACCACATGCAGTAGTAAATTAGCAGGAGGCTAACTCGTTACGGACAACAGATACGTAGGCTGAATGCAACTTCCAATGAAAGTTCTCAGTTTATCTTTTTGAAAAATTAATTTAGATGGTATATTCAAGAAGAACAGTTTTTATTATAATTTTTTAAACAAAACAACTAACACCGGTTGCTAAGAATACAAAGTAACTAAGTACAAAAGCAAAAGACATCCACGACAGGAAATTGACCCATCATACGGCAGTCATACATGTGCACATTAACAAATGGTGGACAATATACTACAGTGAAACACTGTACAGTCGTTGCCAAACAAACATTTTGTAAAACATCACTGTTTTTCTTTGTATGAAATAAAAGGACATCTTCTCACAATTGTGTATTTTTAATTTATAAAGTGACTGTGTAATGATTGCACTCAGGTTTCGCACTACCATCAAGTCTCCTGATTTGATGGGTTGGAGAGGATGCTGCTCTGGACCTGGACAGGCATCTTTCACCTGCTTAAAAATCTCTCATCTCAATGTGCCACATGCATTGCCATGATTGAAAATACTTATACTCATGGTAAACCAGTCTGCTCACAACATTTTTGCCAATTTTACTTTCAGTTTAAATGTTTCAGCTTAGCAAATTGTGGCTAAAAGTGTTCAGGCAGACAAGATCGTTGTGCGTTGTCTCCAGACATCGTGCTGCCCGTCACATCCTACTGCACACCAAAGCACTCATTCCTTTGGTGGAGCGAAGGTCTGCATATCTGCAATCTGCAAGAGAGGAGTCAGTGTTATGGGGCAGTGGACAAGGAAGCCAAGCTAGTGTGATTAGTGGGTTTGTGATCATTGCTGTTTCTGCTGCTGCATCTCCTTTGAAAACAGGGTCAGAAGAGGTGAAGTGAGATGGACATTTACATGCTTCAATCAGGGCAACGAGCTCGGCTGCTCAGGCTGTGAAACGACAGGGTAAAGGACCCGAAGTGATGATGTCATGTTCAGTCATGACCACGTACCCCCCATTGTTTAGGTAGAGTCGTGCTAGATAGGGCCATCTACAAAAGAAAAAACAAAGCCTGGGTTAGGAAGTGGAGTTTCCTTCAAATTTAGTCTGCACACCTGTTCGAATACTGTAACACGGTTGAGCTCTTCCCTATCTCCTCAAATGGGTAAAAGAGTTGCAGGATTAAGCAGTGAACAACGTTTCACACTAATGTTTAACATCTTTAACAAAACCCCATCATGTTCGGCAGCAGTCAGTATCAATGGTCAAGTCTGGTCATGCAGTCCTAGTGTCAGTGCAGTACAGATTTAATTCAGTAAATGCCAATGATGAATTTGGTGTCCATAACACTGGGTGGTGGGCCTGTAGGCCTCTCACCATTATTATTATGGTGCTTCTAGTGTGGCATAATTTGGAATTAACGTTTTTCAGTACAATAACATGCTCAAAAGGAAATGCAGTTGTTTCTTTGTCTGTGGTTAAACATGCTCTATACAGCCTCGACTCACTTAGGGTCAAATCACAAGAAGTACAAATCATGAGATCAATCAACATATTGCAACAGCGCTGTGCTTGGAGTGAGTTTGAGTGGTTCAAGGCTCTTTCTCGGTGCTTTATTGTAGATAGTGAGGGTTTTTACAATAGCCTTAATATAACCATGTAATTTGCCAGATTTGTCACTTAAATGTAAATGCAAGCCAGTGTTGGCTGTCTGAATGTACAAAATGCATTTGCTAAAACTTATAGAAAAAAAAAAAGCATTGGGCAAACACATTGTCAGAATTGAATATGGGTTAAGTACTGTAGGTTCTCTGAGCTGTATAGCGTTGTTGTTAACTGCCTGCAGGTCTTGAACAAATCTGCATTGTGTTAGATAGTCCTTTTGTACAGGAAAAATTTTGGGTGTGCACTGGTGAGAATTCACATGATACAGTGACTCCAGCCTTTCTTGGCAGTCGAAAACTGGAGGAATGCAAGCAATGGCTTCTTATTTGAGTTGGTATCGTGATTATCCGAGCCTTAGTCAAATTTAGGTGCAACATGTACCGGTTCCACATTTCTGATGAGGCCAGCAAAATGTGTATCTTTCGCCCACAAGTCTGCAGGGACTTCCTGAAGGGAGCTCCGAAATTTACTGTATGTCATGCTTTGTGTGCACGACTGAGATGTAACTACATTTAAATGCATCTACAGATGGGCTATAAAGCACTTAAGCAAGTTCTCTTATGGTCACTTGCCAATCAGTAGCCTTATTGCAAGCCCGCATGAAAGGGCCAAAGTCCTTCCACTTATCCTAAACATTATATACACATATCTATAGACATATTTTATTTATTTTATTACACACATTATTTTTATAATAGTCATTATTATTTTATTAAACTCACTCACACTCTCACTGCACACTCATTATGTGACCAAAACATTTTTGCAGGGAATCTTGCTGAGGTTACCATCTATGCTTCCTATTCTTTTAACAGTCCCTCACCGAGTGAGCTTTCTCCTTTCTCTCCGACCCAGACTGGCTCTACTCGATAAACAGTTAGGGCAGCTTGATGCAAATCCTGACCTTGTTTCCTGGCTGTTTTTTTTTTTTTTTTTTCCTTTTTCGTAGTTTCTCTGAGTGGATGGTATGGTGTCTGACTTCCTCACACACACACATTATCTTTGTTGCTGCTGCCAAACAGAGTCTCAGACATTCAGGAAGCTGTTGGACAGATGAGCTTACCACAACTTCCTCGGTCTCTCAATGCAGCTGGTTCTTCTCACCACCTCCCTTTATGTCATACCAGTCTGTGGTACTGGTAGTAGTGCTGTTGGACCCCTGTCTGGGGAAACTTTTTGTTGGCTTCTTTGGAACGGGTCATCTGGGTTTTACAGTGATGGTGGTTGGACAGGTCCCTGGGGCTAGGAGTTCAGGTCAGGGTCCACCTTCACACGTGGGAACTGCAAAATAAAAGGATGTTGATCTACACTGAGAAAGCTTGTCTGTTCCGTCAGCCATTTCCTCTAATGCATTATTGCCTGGCATGAATTATATTGCTCTCTCTTTTTTCCCTTTTTTTTTCTCTAGTAGTTTATCTTGGTTCCATTACCACATTAAAAATTAACCCCTTTTGAAAACCTGGACACGCTGAATAGAACAAAGAAAAAAGAGCTGAAATGTTTGTCTTTCAAACTGTTTCAGTTAAGACAATGAAAATGAACCCTTTATAAAAAATAATAATAATAATAAAAATAATTTTCAGAACATTCAGCAACATCATAGACCATTTCCTAAATTTATTTGTCATAATTTTCATATTTGGACCCCTCGGTACTGTGTGTTTGCTACCATTCGGACCCATCACTACCAATTTAATCGTTCACTTTCAGCAGGAGTACTCCTTTACAGGCGTCCGTGTGTCTCTTTGCTTGCCTGTGGCAAGCAGCCTAATGTGACCTCTCGTCACTTGTGACCTCCCGTCACTGCAGCACCTTGACCGGTGCGGTTCCTCAGACCCCTCTGAATCCAATTCACTTTTTTGCCGTAGTCTCTGCAATTCCAGATTGCCCCATAAGAAAACTAAATTTTACTTACGTCAGACTACGCAGCAAGCATCCCGTGTCTTGAATTGGGAAGAAGGTGATCGTCTGACAGAACACAGAATTTATAGGCAAAAACTGCTGGTCTGCCAATTGTGCAAATTTTGGTTTGTGTGATTCATGTGCTGGAGGTGGGTCACTGAGTTTCCAGTTCCCCATTCTCAATAAGATGATGTTGGGGACAAACCAATAATTTTCGATTTGGGATGATCAGTCACTGGTCACTCGAGTTTGCGGATGATCCAGTCAACGAATCCAATTCCTGACACCAGATTGTAGTGGAATTTTTTGAGACCAAACAGTTTATGATTTAAAAAGTGTTTATTAAAATTAAATAAAATTTCTTTGCACAAAGAGGCTCCACACACAAACAGGAAGGCGTTCTGATGCCGCAGAGCCCAAAATGCAAGTACAACAGGTTATTTATAATGGTAACAGTTGCCCCCTGTTTTAAATCAAAACAGGAACCATCAGTTTGGGAACAGGTCAAGCTGTCCTATACTGCCTTCTAAGACAATAACATGTTTATTATTCTCGTACTCTTTGGCCTAGAATATGAACAATGGTCAGTTGCAATTGCTTGCTGTTTTTGTAATTATAATTGCATTATGAAGAATATCAATAGGAAACATATTGTTAAGTAAGACAGCCACAGTGGTTATTAATGCATTGGTGGCATCCAATAATTCCATTTGTAATACAAAAGTAAATAATCAGTAAATAATAAAATCATTAGCTAATTATTTGTAGATCATCAGCAAATAATAATTTTCATCCCACAGTACATTTTTCATATGTTAGTCAAAATGTCACAGTTATGCTTTCAAATAAAGGTCTTTTAAGGTTTTTAAATATGTTTATTTAAAAATTTTCATGTCTATGTTCAAATTTAATTTATAAGTATAAACGGTGTAGCAATACAAAACAGCAATAGACAACGCAAGTTTAAAACAATTACTACAGCATAAAAAAATGACAAAACTCAAATAAGTTATTAGTAAATATTGTATAAAATTATATAAACCCTGTTTATTTTAATTGTGCACTACTGTATGATGAGGAAACTTTTTTATCTGTCTACTGGACATGTTATGTCTACAAATTGTCTGTAAATCATTCCAAAGTGTGAACATATTCATAAAGATTCATAATGAACAAAGCACTGGGCAATTATAAATGTAATTGAATAAAAATAGAAATAAAAAATCTAAATAAATATATGCCTGCCATATCTTGATCTGCTTGGTTTTAGCAGACTGAAACCACATTTCTCTGTTCTGTTAGGTGGACCTGTGACAGACACTACCACTTTCTATATGGATTAACTGACTACAGTGTTCTCTGATTTGTCTTCATACCCTTTGGTGTTTTTCTGTATTCTGTAATGACTATTTAGTAGATGCTGCTTTAACTATTAAAAAGTTGGTTTTGAAGAGCTGCTTTACTTCATCACTTGCATTTGTCAGTCCCATAGAGTCCTGCTGCACTGCAGAGGCTCCTCCCCCACATCATCATAGTCAGTCTGGTCAGGTGAGGGGGGGTCCTCTTCAGGGGGCAGTGGGGTCAAGGCTCTCTTACCTGTAGGGACAGTGAGGGAGAAACAGGTCAGACACCCAGGTGCATTAATATGGCTACACAGGTAGATGGCAGTGCATCAGCACATGTTCAGCATGTTCGAAATCCATGCAGCACATAAAGAAATGAAGCTGTGTTTATGTTTGGAGAGACAGTTTTTAAAACCATCATAGAGAAGCATTCCATGCACTGAAATAGATTTTCATTTAATCACCGAGTACAGCATCTGCATAGTTCTCCACACCCATAACATCATCATAGTTTTCTGGAATGTAATCTGCCACCATCAACCTGGAACCTGGAGGAAAAATCAAAATTGAAATCAAAATGATTCCATTGAAACCTGATTGATTCATAAAAACTAATGTTTGTACAAATTTACTAATGCAAACTTTGCAACATGCAAATGTTAAAACTGAGTGGTGAAAACTGATGTAATGGATTTAAAAATGTTACTGAATGGAGCCTAATTAATACACAGTATGAGACAACCCACCCACCTGACAGATTACCAGTGTTCTCCATAGGGACAGCGTCATCATAGTACTCTGTCCTGTCCTGGTCCACAGGGATTTCGTCATGGTTGTACTCTGTCTTCTCCTCTTTGATAGGGATTATTATTACTATTATTATTATTATTATTATTATTATTATGACTAACATATTGTAGCATTTGGGCTTCTGTTAGTCTGAGGATGTTTGCATACTCCAAGCAAGCTATAGTTCCAGTTGTAAAAGTTGTGCAGTATGGATTTAAACTCCCCTTTTATGTACTTGTACTGTGTTGTTGCATAATTATATTGTGTAATGCAGTCATGTTACATTATCCATGTATTAGCCCCTGTTGTAAAATGTTTGTGCTGTCCCCTGTATGGTGTGTGAAAAGATAGACTGAGCCACCTCTGTGTGCACAAATGATCCTTTTAAGGACTAATAAAGATAATTTCCTGTATGAAACCCCTGTTGCAATATTCATCCTTACGTCTGGATACATCACAAACCACAATATTTTGAAATATGTGATTTAAAAAATATTTATACCTGAGGAAAAAAATTGAAGCCCCTTTGATCACAACTTGACTAAGTCGTTTTAAAAGTGAACTGGGATACAATTGATTAAATTGATTAAATGTCACTCCCCTACCTGAGAGGGGATCTCCATCACTGTCCTGTACATCATCGTACCCAGAGGGCAGCACCTCAGAGAAGACACTTCCTGTGATGAGATGTCAGACATCATCAACACCTCCCTCTTGTTCCACTTTCATGAATATCCCTCTATGTATAGGAAGTGGTATCTGTGATACCTTAATGTGGTCTAAGAAATGTGATCACATGATAAAATATGGAAGCACCAAGGGCAGGAAGAAGACACAGAGAAATATAATGAGTGATTTATTTACATTAGAAATAATGTATGAAGGCTATGTACTAATACTAGGACAAGACCACTTCAGCAGTAACCCTAGGTTGTCAGCACAAGAGTATAATTAGTTTGCCAAGTGGGACACTTGGGTCTTTAGCTCAGTGGGCCAGTCATGTTGTTTAGTCATTTTGTGAGGCTTGTTTGTTGTTTCTAACTGGGTTCCTGGTAAAGCAGCCCCCATTACTTTAGTCTCATGATTCAGCCAGATACTGTAAAAAATGCCACAAACATTTTGTATGTGGATAATAAACACAAGTTTTATGCATTTAGAAAAAAAAAAATCTGATGCACTATGAAAGGCAATATCAAAACTTTTAAACCTGTACCTGTAAATTGTTTTTGGACTTTTCATTAATTTAAAGACTTGTAATTCTCTACTGTGCCCTTATACACCTAAGCCAAGACCTCTTCATATACAGACTCCAGTTACTGCCTCCTGAGACTACTGGTGCCATGGTCCTGTCCTGTTTATTCACTAGTATTTCTATCCATGTCCTGTTTAGCTTGTGGTATCTCTGTGGTTGTTTTTCATTCTACTTTCCACCTCAGATTGTCTAAGTGTTAGAGCCCTTATGGCTTTCTGTTTAAACCCCTGGTCTCCTTCTGTCAGTGCTGGTTATGGTGGTAAGCTTAGTGGTTGTGTTGATTCCCTGTGTGATTTCTATGGCCTGTAGTTACATTTGTGACTAGGAAAACCTGCACTGGCAGTATAACACAGCTGAATGTGGACATAGATATATATTTAAACCTACAGCATTTTAATTTGTGTTCCTCGACTAAATGCAATATTTTAATTTTTTTAATCTTCCTGATGGTGAGGCGAACAATCTAACTCACCCTTTCTGAAGCTTTTGTAAGTCTGCTCCCTGGTCAAATTGTTCTCTATCTCCTCATAGATAATCTCATGTTCAGGAGAGTCCCCCCCTTGGTACATTGCTGTCAGGATGAATAAAAACATTGGCAGAGAAACAATTAATGATTTTTGTAGTCTAGTAATACATCCAGTCCACATTACAAACAATGAAAAGATATTGGCAATACAATTGATTATCTAGCAATTAGAATTGTATTTGCTATAAAGACATCCTATATTGGTGGCACGGTGGTGTGGTGGTTAGCACTGTTGCTGCACATCTCCAGGCCTGGGGCTCTATTCCCACCTTGGGTCTGTGTGCGTGGAGTTTGTATGTTCTCCCTGTGCTTGGTGGGTTTTCTCTGGGTGCTCCGGTTTCCTCCCACAGTCCAAAGACATGCAGGTTAGCTTGCTTGGTGTCTCCAAATTGCCCATTGTGTGTGTGTTTGTGTGTGTGTGCCCTGTGGTGGGCTGGCGCCCTGCCCTGGGTGTCCCCTGCCCTGCGCCCTATGTGCCCTGGGATGGGCTCCAGGCTTCCCCACGACCCTCACCAGGACTAAGCGGTTAAGATAATGGATGGATGTTGGATGGCAAAATTTACATCTTTGTTGTTTAATAAATATTGATAATTCAAATGCCTGAGTATCATGTGTACAAGCTAACTTTCTCTATAACCTTCTGTACCTCTCTTCAGGTTCCTGTTTTGGTACATCTGGGCAAAGAGCAGTATGAGCAGGAAGAAGAGAAGAGCCCCCAGTATTAGGAAGGCAACAAGCAGGATGGACTGACTTTTCTGAGAAGGATCTCTGGGTGCAGCTGATAGAGGGATGGACAGAGAGGTGTCAGCATGTAATGTTTCTGATACAGAACACTTTGTTCATGTATAGAATACTCACAAAGACACAGTTCTGGAATCCTTTATGAAAGGGTGGATTTTTAACATTTTCTAATGACAGAGAAATTAGTTTCCTTTTATTACATTAAGTAATAGTTATTGACAGATGTGTGTATAAAGTTGACAAACCAGATGACTGCAATTCAGTGTGCACTGAATTCAGTTTTTTAATAGTTGCAGAATGAGTTGGAGGGAGAGTTTTTCATGATTATTATATCATATAATTAACTGTATAGAATAAAAAATATAAATGGAAACCTATTTCGTTCTGAGGATACATTATTGAAAAAAAAAATGAAGAAATGGAAAACCCATATTGATTAATCAGGCTGTATTTGTGAGAAAACCAGTGTATTGATGCCATAATTCAAAATAAATAAA